>APFE031397811.1:0-56434 GCA_000404065.3 Pinus taeda | reverse complement strand
TTCATTTATATTTAAATATTTTCTTATGACAGTTGAATAATCTTTATTACCGATTGTTATTTGAAATCATTTTAGATCTCACGGAAGAAAGATTACACCCCGGGTTAGTATAGACTTAGAAGTCTCTGTTTTATTAGAATCCAATTGCATGTCATTAGATTAAATTTAGAATTAGAGCATCTTAATTAGGAACTGCTAAACCAGAAACATCAATCTTTCTCACACATACACTTAAATTGGGAAACTGGTCCCATATCCCCAGTCGGACCCGCTATACCAAACGGAAAAGGAGCTGCCAACCAAGGTCCGGACTGGGCGGGTATCCCCCTTGTTATTCACTTGATTTTCGAGGCTTCAACATATTTGGCGCTAGAAGGAGGGCCAGAACTATGAATGGCAAGTAAGTCCAAATCAAAATACCATTCTGTGATTAAATCGCCCTCACCATCTCCCCCGACTTCTCTATTACATTTAGAATCATCAAATCCACAGTCAGAAGTCGTAGGATCAACAACCGCTGCTACAAACCCTGACATTTCAGAACAATCTACTATTGAACCTCCTGAAGTTGAATCTTTGATTCACAAACTTCAAGGATTTTCTATATCTCCTCCAAGATCTGATAAATCTCAAGGTAGCGTGACTTCACAATATAACCCTGCTCATCCTTTGACCAGATTAAAGAGCGAAAATTTTGGTATTCAGCCAACTGAGTTACCTCTACCCACTAGGAAAAGAGAAAGGAAATCACCTAAAGAGTCTGATAGTGGGACTCTCATCATCATCATCATCCATCTCAAATTCCTCACCGTGAAGTCAACCATCCACTCCTCCACTTCAGATCATTGTCCACCAGCATACTGGTATTTCCACATCTCCTTCTCAATCATCCGGAGTTATAATACCCTCATTTCCTCAACCTCAGGGATCATCTTCTGCACTTCCTTCCGTTAGTAAATCAACGATGGCCCAATCTCCATGGAATAACCCAGGGGCAGTCCTAATACCTGCACCCTTGAGTCAACTGCCAGCCCATCCTAAAAACTGGCTGCTAAGTTCAATCTTGAAGAAGGCATGCTAGTGGAAGAGCATATTAATAAATTTATGCTATCTATAAACCTTAACGGAGTTACTAATGAAGATGCTGTTGTTCGACTTTTTCCTTATACTCTTCAGGGAACAGCTGGATCATGGTATTTTTCATTACCATCTGGATCTATCACCAGTTGGGATATCTTCCAGGAACAATTCCTCATTAAATTTGGTGATGATAGGTCTACAGTGACGCTAATCAGTGACCTGTCAAACCTTAGGGCCCAGTCAAAAGAACCCATCAAAGATTTCAATTCACGTTTCAATAAACTGTTAAAAAAATTTCCTACTGCTTCCAAGCCCAACGAAGAAGTGAGAAGTGAATGGTATATCACAGCTTTACCATCAAACATAGCAATCTTCGTGGACAGGGCTAATAAAATAACTTTAGCCGAAAACATGAAATAAGCAATAGCAGTAGAGAAACGTATAATAGCCCTAGAAAAGAAAACCGCGTTAGAGGAACGGAAATCAAAGAAGGCTACTTTCAAATAAGATCCCAAGAAAAAACAATCGAAAGATCCATTCGATTTAGAATGATTGCAAAAAGTTTTGAAGACCATGTTTAACGAAATGGTTGACATCAAAAAACAAGTAGCATAAACTTCTTCAAAAAATCCCTACAGAACTTTTAAGAGAAATCCTTCAATAGATTCAAAGCCTCCCAATGCTATTACAAGTGCGGAATTCGAGGAAGAAGAAGAGGAAATTGGTACTGAAGGGAAAACCAATGATGAAGAAGTTGTAGAATTACAAGGAATGTGGGATTTCATCCTCCCACAAGAAGAGGATCAAGAAGCATTCTCGGTTGGTACACGAAATAGAAATCAGCTGGATCCTCCTCAAACTACCCCAAGCCAAAGAGTGCAAGCTTGGAAATGAAGGATAAAGTCACAACCAAGAAAACGACACCCAAAGCAACTCAAACCAGCCCAGTCCAAACTGATTCATCTACTCCATCTAAAACACTGATCGTTTTGGATGAAATGGAGTACAATATCCTAGAAGACATGAAAAAGACTAGGGCCAACATCACTCTTTACGAATTGAGCAAGTTAAAACACTAGCAGAAGATACTTTTGAAAGAGTTACATGCTGTTCCAGTTGCACCTTTTCCTGTCGCTGTAATTTCTCAAGCTTCCTATGGTATGGGAAGACCTCCGACTAATGTGATTAACAAGATTGATCCAAATGACGTCACATTAATTGGAGGTAGATCGAGATCTCATACTCCCCCCTTTCTTCTTACTTATGAAATTTTTAATAAAAATGTGCATAATTGCCTAGTGGATTCGAGAGCTTCATCGAATATTTTGCCAAAGTCAATATGTACAAAATTGAACGTTCAAATGCAGAAGTCTGTTGTGCGCATAGTCCAGCTAGATCGATCGCAGGTCGAAGTGATTGGTGAATTAAATCAGGTTACCATAAGGTTGTCATCCAACCCAAAGGTATGTCAAGTTATTGACATTTTAGTTGCTGACATTCCAGAATTTTATGGCTTAATTCTTAGCAAGGATTGGTCAAAAAAACTTCATGGATACTTTGCAACTGACTAGTCGCACATGTGGCTGCCCTACAATGGTAAACCCAGTCAAATAAAAGTTGAACGAGAAATACATTAGAAATACATAGTAACGGAGCTAGAGGGAGAGAATGAACTAGTAGCATATAACAACAGTATTATTGGCAATTACTCAGTAGATTCTTTCCTAGGGAATTTTAATGCTCATACGTCACCTTATTTAGAACATTCTGTTTATCCCAAGTCAAAAAATTTTCTCAACCAGATAGTTCTAAATGTATCAACTTTTTAGATAGTCCTGTAAATAAATCTTTATTTTGGAAATTATTTTTTGATGGTTCTAAATCTAACGAAGGAGCAGGAGCAGGATGTGTGCTAGTTAGTCCAGAAGGAGATAAAACTATGTTAACTTGCAGACTCGAATTTGATTGCACCAACAATACAGAGGAATATGAGGCTTTAGTCCAAGGGTTGTACAAAGCAATTGGATTAAATGTCAAATACCTTCAAGTTTTTGGAGACTCTGAAATTGTAGTCAGACAGGTACGTAATACTATACATTGTTTATCAATTCATTTAAAACATTATCAATCTTTAGTTCAAGATCTGACTGAACATTTTATAGCATTTAATATTTCATCAATTCCCAGACTCCAAAATGCAAGTGTAGACCTTTTAGCTAACGTGGCTTCCAAACTTATCCCTTCAGAAGATTTTAGTCCAGATAGATTCTCAATAGAATTAATCTTTAGACCTTCTATTCCTGATAACATCACAAATTGGAGAATATTCAACGACGATCCTGATATCGTGAGTTTTCTCACATCTGAAGGATCTTATGCCAATCAAATAACTGACGAAGACCAACATGATCGACAATTGAAACAAGATAGCACTAACAATGCTATACCTAAGTCGGTAGTCAAATTAGAAGACCTTTATGATTTGAAAGATCGGTTTAAAAGATCTACTAATTCAAAAATCCAAAGTTCAACTTTGAACTATGAATTAGTAAATCTGGAAACTGATGCCAAACCACAGAACGTCAATCTAGGCCTTGTCCTAACTCCTGAAGAAAAATTAGCATATATCCGTCTTTTGAGAAAATACAAAAATGTTTTTGCTTGGAACTATGATGAACTTAAAACATACGACACTTCTATCATCCAACATACTATTCCAGTGATGGACGATAAAAAACCAGTCCAACAAAAGTTGAGAAAAATCCATCCCAATCTAGAAAACCAGATCAAATCTAAACTCAACAAGCTATTGAAAGCCAAAATAATTTTTCCCGTTCGACATTCCAAATGGGTCTCCAATATGGTTCTCATTAGAAAGAAAAACGGATATATTAGAATCTGTATTGACTTTCGAAATCTTAATAAAGCCTGCCAAAAGGATAATTTTCCTTTGCCTCCTATGGAACAAATTTTGCAGGCAGTCGTTGGGTCAGAATTAATGTCCTTCTTAGATGGATTTTCAGGATACAATCAAGTGTTGGTACATCCTGATGATCAATTAAAAACAACATTTAGAACCAAATGGGGTACCTACGCATATCAAAATTTGCCTTTTGGCCTGATTAATGATGGTGCCACATTTCAGAGAGCCATGGACATTGCATTCAAAGGTTTAGTTAATAAGTCTGTGGTAATCTATTTGGGTGATATAACTGTCTATTCCAAGAAACAAAGCAACCATCTTAGAGATTTAAAACAAATCTTCCAACGTTGTCTCAGGTATGGAATTTCACTTAACCCGAAAAGAATCCTTTTTTGCATTAAGTGAAGGAAAAATTCTAGGATTCATAGTGTCAAAATCTGGAATTCATATTGATCCTGACAGAATCAAAGAGATTTCCAAAATATCCCTACCTCACAACAAAAAAGCCATGCAATCTTTCCTTGGTCAGATCAACTTTGTAAAGAGATTTGTTCTAGATTTTTCAAGAATCGTGTCTCCTTTACAAACAATGATAAAAATAACTCAATCTTCAAATGGGGTCAAAATGAATATGAAGCATTCAATCTAATCAAACAAGCAATTATTAATGCTCCATCTTTAGCAACTCCAAATTTTTCAGAGCCTTTTATTTTATATACATTTGCCTCTGACAGATCATATGCAGCGATACTTACTCAAGCTAATGAAGAAAAAGCAGAAGCTCCGATTGCTTTTTTCAGTTCAAATTTACAGGGGGCTGAATTAAATTATTTAGATGTGGAGAAACAAGCTTATGCTGTTTTCAAAGCAATCAAATATTTTAGACCCTTTCTACTCAAAACCCATACCAAAATCATTGTATCGTCTCCAACAGTTAGAAATCTTTTAGTGCAAAAAGATGTGGGTGAGAAAAGAGCCAATTGGGTTACTGCCTTACAAGAATATGATGTAGAAATCAAACCAGCAAGCATTGTAAAAGGTCAAGGCTTTTGCAAAAAATGTTGGCCGAAGCATCGCTGATATCTGAAATTTCATCGACAGACATACAAGTGTATGAGGTAAGCCTAAACGATAATGAGTCATTATATTCCGATATCATTTATTATCTAAAGAATGGATACGCTCCTTCACACCTCGATCATACCAAGAAAAGAGCTCTAAGGTTGAAAGCCAAACAATATCAGCTCCTGAACAATGTTCTTTTTAAAATAAATTATGATTCTGTTCTTCTTAGGTATCTCGAAGAATCTGAAGCTAAAAAAGTTTTGCAAGAACTCCATGATGGGCCAACAGGCGAACACTATGTTAGAGATGCTACTGCACATAAAATCTTACGCGCAGGCTATTACTGGCCCACATTATTCAAAGACTCACAAAATTACATGAGGAAATGTCAAGTGTGCCAAACCACTACCAAGAAACAGAAGAAACCATCCTTGCCACTACATCCAGTCAACATTGACCAACCTTTTGATCGGTGGGGATTGGACATAATAGGTGAGATCGTTCCTCACTCTTCTAAGAAGCATAGATATATTCTTACAACAACAGATTACTTTACCAAATGGGTAGAAGCAGTTCCACTCAAGACGGCTAATGTTGAACATATCATTGATTTCATAGATCAATTTATAATCACCAGGTTTGGGTTGCCTTCCGCTTTAATGTTTGATAATGCATCATCCTTTTCTGGAAACACAATGACTGAATTTTCACTCAAAAGAGGTTTTAAACTTAAATATTCTGCCAATTATTACCCACAAGGAAATGGGTTAGCTGAATCTACAAATAAAAACCTAATCAGGATTATCAAACGAACAGTTGACCAAAATCATAAAAATTGGCATAAGTATTTAATATATTCTTTATGGGCAGATCAAATAACGCAAAAAGCCTCCATAGGCACTTCTCCATTCAATTTAGTTTATGGAAAAGAAGTGGTTCTCCCAACTCATTTAGCAATTCCCTCTCTGTCTTTAGTTCAATATATTGATGAAGTACCAACTTCCTCCTTACAACTGAGGCAAATGGAAATAATCAAGTTAGAAGAACAACAAGAACAGGCCAAAAGAAATCACGCTCATCATCAAGCATTAGTAAAATCCTCTTTTGATTCAAACATGATGACCATAAAAGATTTTCAGATGGGGGATCTAGTTTTAACTTGGGACAAAGCCCATTAGGAAAAAGGGAAACATACAAAATTTTAACGAATGTGGCATGGTCTTTTTCAGATTATAGGAGTCATAGGTCCGTCCACTTTTATGTTACATGATTTAACAGGGAAAAGAGATTCTTTACCTGTTAACGGACAGATCCTTAAGAAATAATTTCCTTAGAAGATCATTCTTCTATTTTGTAGATTAGATTTTTATTTTAATAAAACCAGTTGTGAATGGTTACATTAGGCATTTACAAAATAGACACCAATTCTCTTCCAGATTTTGATCTTTCACTTGTATAAATAGCAAATCTTTTAGAAAATTGATCTTTATTATTGAAAGATACAGTTAAAGGCTCTAGCCTAGATATGATACTAGTTTCAACTTCATAAAATTTGATGAAAACAACCTTTAGTGAGAAATTGTTTTATATTAGTGCAATGAAAGGTATCAATAACAAAATAAAGATTCTTTGTAGAACAACTCTTTCCAAAAAAAAACTCTACTATTGTCGTCCAGAGCTATCTTAAGGAAACAATGACTTCCTCCCTACTAAGGAAATCACAATTTTCGGAGGAACATTCCAAAGACACACTTTATCTTAAAGAGTGAGAGGTCTCATCACGAGCCGACTTATCATAATCACAGATATTATAACTTGCTGACTTTGCCAATACTGCATACCACAACAGGGCAATGACTCAAGATTTTTGCAATCAAAAGGCAAGGGGTCTCATCATGAGCCAGCTTGTTCAGCAAAGTTATAAATCAAGTGAATGACTGTGTCATAAATTGGCTATCAAACCATGACATTTTTCTTTAAGAGTAAAAGAAAATCAAAGCAATAAGTGTGGATGTGGATTCTTCTTTGAGAATTGTAGATTTCTTTAAGTAGGATACAGGATCATTGTTGGGTAACAGGTAACCCTGTCGAGGCTATGAATGCCTGCTGGCAGCAGAGGTTCTACCTACGACAAATGAGCATATCTAAAACTTCTTTACAAAGAAGACTTTGTTTTATCTTTATAAACCAAGTAATGACTGATGTAAATACAAGGACTAGCTTGAGGAAGCAAATAATCAAAGTTGAAAATAGTTGAAACAAAATATCATTGACAGGTTAAAGCATAATGCACTTTATCTTTTTATAATAAAGTTTAACTTTTTGGAAAAAATTTTGTTTTGGAAGTATAGAAAATTCAAAAGAAAGATAGAGATAACTGGTTCTTCCAAGTGAATCGCCAATTGTTGTGGCCACCAACAACCCCCCTTCTTATTTAGCGTTATTACTAATACTAAATAAGTGGGGACCCTTAGTCAAAAAATTTAAAAAATGAATTAGTGCTAACATTTCCTTTTTAATAAACCTCACCATCATAAACTTAGGAAAATACCTTTGCAAAATCTAAAAAAGCTTACGTTTCATGGTAAGGAAAGATAAAGTCACTCCTTAAGGAATATCGCATCGCAGAAAGGATAACAAGATGCCTTCTTACAAGCCAAACTGTAAGTATGCGAGATTGCGATGTGATATTACATAATGAAAAACAAATATCGCATCGCACGCCTTCAAACGCAGTTCCGCTGGAAAACCACAGAAAACGCCGATATGCGATGAAGCATATCACAAAACCGCACATCGCAAGAAATACATTAACACGAAAGAAGCACATATTGCGAGTACGCGATGTTGCGACAATGCGATATTGCGATATCGCAATATCGCGATAGAGCGACAAAGCGATCTTACAAAAGAATGACATTGCGATATTGCGATATTGTGATAATGCAATACAGTGATCTGCGATATTGTGAAGCAAATCGCATAATCACTCCATCGCAAAATCTCTCAGCTCACTCTTTGTAAACTGTTTCATAAAACGAGACTTGGTTATGCGCTTTAAATGCTATTTAATGAGGTAGTTACCAGTTGTTAAAGAAATATGGTTTTGTGTTTATCCAGAAACCAGTTCACATAAGGTGATACGCTTTTGCGTGTCTTTGTGATTTTAAATCTTTCCTATCATTATTCCTTATTATTACTCTCACCTCACTTGTAAACTGCAGGAACAAAAAAACAAAGAATTATACGAAGCAGTATACATGAAACTATGGAGAAGAAAGGCAAGGCTCTGATGTCTAAAGTTAAAGAAATGGCACCTTTGTACACAGACACCGCATGCAACAGAGACGCGGGTATTTACACTTGGAAAGGCATGTATAATCTACTTGAGAAAGAAAATCCTAAGACATGGTTAAATGGGTATTGGACAACACTGACATAAAAAATAGACAGTTTAAGACTCAGGGTCAAGAGCTATCGGAATCATTATTTTCACAAAATTTCAATTTTACATCCACTACAAGAAAGCACGCAAGAGGCGAAAATTGCACCAAGGAAGCCTAGATTAAGAAATGAAGGCAGTTTCCGATGCGCAATTAGTGCCTAGTAAGTCGCTGGGTAAAACTTCTCGAAATGGAAAGCTTCTAATTGTTGAACTAGTTGTAAGTCCCAGAAATTCGGAAAAAAAGTATGTTAAAGGTAAAAGGTAAATTTTGAATTCGAAAATCAACAGTAATGGTCAGAAATATCCTCAAAAGTACTTAGTGAAACCACATAGTCAGTATATTACTCTCAAAAGCATCATCAGTTCTTCCGAAGATGTGGCACCAACTCTTGTCGATTTCGTTATTACAGCACAGCTAAAGGCTGAAGTCGGCTAACCGAATTTTCGCAATCAATGTTGAATGCATGCTTGCAATGCTAAGGAGCAGATACAAAAATAGTTAGATATTAGGTTTAATTTTAGAAATAGTTTTTCTTTATTTTGTCTATAGAAAGGACGGTCATTTAAACCGTATCCTAAATTTTTGTAAATAATTTATTTTTAGATGTAGTTAGTAGTATTTAAACCCTTCTCATGCGTTTAGAGAAGGGTCTAGAAAGTTATCAAAAACTTGTCCTCAGAACATGCACTTTTCCACCCTCCGAGGAGGTTTTGATGAATGAATGGAATAGGATTTATTGATTTTTGCATTTGATATCTGCTACTGATGTTGCACTTCTGTACTCTTAGTGGGTGTTGGATTAAGAAGAGATAAATCGTTATAGCTTGAAGCTCATGAGTAGAACTAGTTATAAATGGTACTTCTATCTCTTAACTGTTTTTATTTCCTGTGTTAAAGCGATATTTAAGTTCAGTTGTTTATATGTTAATGTGTGAATTCCTGATTCCTGATTTATCATTTGGCACTTTTGTACGGTGATAGCTATTTATTTGTGCTTAATATATGAGTAGCTTACTGTGTGATATGTTTTTCACAACTGTTTCGCCTAACTTTTTATGTGAAGTGGTTCATTTATATTTAATTATTTTCTTATGACAGTTGAATAATCTTTATTACCGATTGTTATTTGAAATCATTTTAGATCGCACAGAAGAAAGATTACACCTCAAGTTAGTATAGACTTAGAAGTTTCTGTTTTATTAGAATCCAATTGCATGTCATTAGATTAAAGTTAGAATTAGAGCATCTTAATTAGGAACTGTTAAACCAGAAACATCAATCTTTCTCACACATACACTTAAATTGGGAAACTGGTCCCATATCCCCAGTCTAACTCGCTATACCAAACGGAAAAGGAGTTGCCAACCAAGGTCCGGACCGGGCGGGTATCCCCCTTGTTGCTGACCCAATTTTCGGGGCTTCAACACCACCTCAACCCATCAAAAAATGGTTCCACCTCACAATTGGACATCACCAAATCACCATCAAATTGGTCTCCATCCAAACCTGTCAGGGCTTCCAGAGTGTTTGTCCAACCAAGGCTTCTAGAACTAGTAACTCAACCCATAGCTTATATAGGGCTTCCAGAGCGTTTGTCCAACCAAGGCTTCTAGGACTAGTAACTCAACCCACCATGGGCTTCCAGAGCATTTTTCCAACCAAGGCTTCTAGGACTAATAACTTAACCCAAGCTTTTACATGGCTTCCAAGGCATTTGTTCAACTAGGGCTTTCAGGACTATTAACTCAAACCAAGCTAAGGAAACATGAGAACCAACCAAAAAAAAGCAATGAAAGTAAGCCCACAAACATCACGGCTATCCAGGAAATGGAAAGGATACGCAATCCACTGTTGATAAAGGAAATCCTCCATGCTAATGACAGATCACAACCAAGAAGCCACATGCATATGCCATGCATTCCAAAACTAATGAAGAAATCATACATGCAACTCGGTACCTGCAAGGAAATCTGATGTAGCTTCTGATGCCGATGCCTTCTTGCACTTTCCTGCCCTTCCTTTGCCTTCTTGCTCCAAGAATCCAAGTATTCCACACCCTCCAAGAGTGTTCCAAGAAATCTCTATGTATCTAAGAGTATGAGAGAGAGAATAATGAAAGAGAGTTCCAACACTCAATTGACCAAAATGTTAACAACCGATCCTCAAAATCCTTTTTATGAATGAGGCCTCTATTTTCTTCATTTTCCATTATTTTCCTTCATTTTCCTTCTCACATGCACCTTGTGACCTTTTACCTCCTTTTCTCCTAATTTCCATTATTTTCATAAATAAATGTGCAAAAATACATTTTTTCCTTTTAATTCCTTAGCCATTGCCTTTGCCAATTTCCTTAGCCATAAATAACTAAATGAACATCCCCTAGGATATATTGCCCAACATTTAGCTTGGAATAAGTGTCTCATTCATCTGTGGTTATTGTTTTTAACTTCATTACATGGAATTTTCACCAAGGCTATTACATGAGCCATGAAAGGACTCCAAAGACACAAGAAAAAGGTCTCAGACCTCCATAAGTAAGGCTAAGGAGAAGGACCATCACCATCAACTCTCTATCAAATGAGTTGATAGAGTTGGAACGAAGGTCAAGCAAGACCACTATGAGGAGCAAGCCTCCTAGATTCAACATTTTGAGAAAGGTTGCTAACTCTGGAAGCATCAACAACCAATCAGCCAAGCCTGCATAGAGCTCGCATGTCATGTTGAATGTTGAGACTATGGGAATGGACCAATATTGTTAATTTCATCAAGAGTATCATTCAAAAAAAACATGCCCACAATGGATCCACAACATGAATTCTCTTGTTGCGTATTTCATTTATACAATACTTTCAGATGACCAAACTGAGCCGATGAAAGAAAAGGAAGAGAATTTTTCTTCTGAAGAAACTGTGGGTGTTGGACACATAGTGAATATATTCAGTAGCATTTACGCAACTGAAAAGAAGAATGTCAAAGAACAACCACTAAGTGAGGCCCTGACCCAACAATAGAACAATCGATATAGGTTAAGAATCCAAGGGCTAATATTCGAGTGAGCGTTGACAAGGGAGAAATCGAAAGAGAATTTACAAAGAAAAGCCACACCACCCATAAACTCATCCCAAAACATTCAGAACAAGTTTGGAAATTTCACTACAACAAAAAATGCTTCTACAAAGAGAAAAAACAAGTGCATCATTACGGTGGCAGCAGACCAATTTACTCCTCTAGACACTTCAACAAATGTCTCCTGCAGTGGATTATAACATATTTAATAACATCAAGAAATCTCGTGTGAAAATCTCACTCTTTAAACTAACAATGATCGTGAGCCAACGAGAACTACTTATCTGCGCACTCAAACTATCTACCTCAAGTAACGATGCTTCTTTGCATAAGTGATCTGGTGCCTTGGAATATTTATTTAACACTTTAACATTAGATGCAAATACACTCTTCCCTCTATTTTTGTTAATGTTTTAAATTTCAATTATAATATGCACAATTACTTAATTGATTGTAGTGCATATGTAAACATAATGCCTTTATATGTAGCAAATAAAATGAATGCAAAATGGGATAAAACAGATGCACAGTTCATTCAGTTGGACAAGACTATTTTCCATGCTATTGGTGAACTAAAAATTGTGTTATACGTTTATCATCTGACCAACAAGTTCACCAATGTATAAATATAGTAATTGTGGACATTCCGGAAGCATATATTGTATTATTGAGCAGAGATTGGTCCAACAAATTACAAAGGTATTTTGTTGCATATTGGTCACACGTATGGCTTCCATACAAGGAAAGAAACAATCAAATCTGGGTTAACACAAAACCTTACATGAAACATATTGTCACTCCCTTCAAAAGTAAAAATGAACTTGTGGCTTTTGTGGATCTTATTTTCTAAAATTTCTTTTTAGAAACTGATCTGGGGTGCTATCTTTCTTAGTCATCCTCGGTCCCACCTGACACATAGTTGGAACTTCTTCCTAGTCCAACTAGAAAAAATGACGTCTTTAGAGTAAGTATTAGTAGTACTAGTGCAGGACATAGTCCTTGTACATATGATGTTTGGAAATTGTATTTTGACGGTTGGAAGACGCAAGAGGGATCTGTAGCTAGTTGTGTTTTAGTAGACCTGCAATAGAGAAAACATCATCTCATTCCTATTGGAATTCAAGTTCACGAATAACACCACAGAATATGAGGCACTCATCTTGGGCTTACAAAGGGATATAAACCTCAATTTTGGAATTCTCAAAGTAGTAGGTGACTCAGGAATTTTCGTACGATAGGTACGTGATACTATACACTATGTGTCACCTCATCTAAAATGTTATCAACAAGAGGTATGCCATTTTATTTCTCATTTCCAAGCTTTCAATATTGTTTCTATCTGTAGGATGCATAACATAGTTGCATATGCATTATAAAATGTTGTTGCTAGGTTATCACCGCTGAGGGACGGTTTTTCTGTAGAGATTCTTTATAAACAACCTGTCCCTGACAATATTAATAATTTACACATTTTCAATGATGACCAATAGACACTGCTCTTTATGGTGAACATTGATGTATTCAAGGATGAAAATATCGATGAAGCTCGTGCAATCAAGAAAAATCCCATGCCAAAAGGCGTGGTAGCATTGGAAAAGTTGTATGATTTGTAGAACCGCTTCCAAGGGCTAGTCAATGCAAAAACTCATAGCTCAACGATGTCATACGAAAAAATGAATCTTAAAATAGAAAAGGAACCAAATGTTGTCAATTTCGGTACTTGTTGCACACCACAAGATCGGAAAGCACTCATCTTCTTATTCAAGTAGTACCAAGATGTTTTTGCGTGGACGTATGATGAGATCAAAACTTATGACACGTGAATAATCCAACACGTTATTCTGATTAAACAAGGGGCCAAGACTTTCCAACAGAAGTTGTGAAAGGTACATCTAACACTTGAGCCTTTAATTCAAAATGATTTAAGGACAATGATGGATGCTCAAATCATGTATAAAGTGCGACATTTGACCTGGGTATCAAATCTGGTCCCAGTAAGAAATAAGTCTGTGGAAATCCACTTGTGTGTTGATTTATGCAACTTCAATTGTGCCTTGGACAAACATAACTACCATGTTCCATCTATGGAATAGATACTGCACACAGTATTAGGGCCAAAGAAGTTTTCTTTACTAGATGGGTATTTTGGTTACAACTAGGTTCTGGTCTTAGAACCTGACACACTTAAGACAACATTTCACATGAAGTGGGGTACATTCGCATTTAGAAGAATGCCATTTGGGCTAGTAAATGTTGGTGTGACATTTGAATACGCAATGGAAATAAAATTTCGCGGACTAATCAGGTAGAGCATAGTGGTCTAACTGGATGATATTATGGTGTTTTCCAAGAAAATATTTAACCACCTACGCCATCTGAAGAAAATTTTCGAGCGATGTCGGAAATACAGAATATCCCTTAATCCCAAGAAGAGTATTTGTGTGTTTTGAGGGTTATATCTTAGGCCATATTATCGTGAAGAATGGGATTATGGTATACCCGGAAAGGGTCAAAACTATAACGCAGATTCCCTTCCCAATAAACAAGAAAGCTATATAATCCTTCTTGGGAAAGATAATTTTTCTCTGCAAATTCATCTCTGATTACGCTCAGATCCTCAAACCCATGCAGGATATGGTAAGGAAGGATGCGATATATAAGTGGGATAAGAGGGAAAAGGATGTGTTTACTTGTATCAAGCAAGCTATCACAGATGCACCTGCTTTTTACAACCCATATTTGAACAAAGATTTTCAACTCTAAACTTTCGCTTTTGATACTTCTCTCGTCATTGTGGTCACACAAAAGGATGATCAAAATAATGAGTGGCCAATATATTTAGTGGGTGTTAGCCTTCGAGGACCCGAACTCAAATACCCTGCCATTAACAAACAAGCTTATGTAGTCTACAAGGCGCTGAAGCACTTCCAACCCTGTCCCTTGAAAAATCATTGTATTGTCTTTGTGCCGCACACATTAGTCAAATCATTGTTTGTTCATCACGAGTTGGGTGAAAGAAGAGTGAAATGGATGACTTGTTTGCAGGAGTATGACTAAGAGTTCAAGCCATTTCACACGACTAAGGGCCATGGTATTTTTTAACTAGAGGCATAATCAAAAGATGCAAAATAAGAAGATCCATCTAGACAGAAGCATGAAATCGAAATGTATAATGTTGAGTGAGCTTCCCCCACTACCATTGCAAAATCTTAGTACACGGATGTGCACCAATATCTCGATCCTGGAACCTTACCCTCTGTCTTATCCACATGTAAAAAGAGGGCACTCGGGCTTAAAACATTATCTTACCAGTTGGTGCTTAAGGTGCTTTTCAGAAAGCACCATAACGAAGTTCTGCTCAGGTTCTCAGAAGTGCACTATTCAGAGAGAGTATTGCATGATCTCCATGACAGACCAGTCGGGGGACACTTTGCAGGAAACACAATTGCATACAAGGTTATGTGGTCTAGATTCTATTGGACCACATTATTCAAGGATGCTCACACCTACGCCCGAAAGTGTCGGGTGTAACATGCCTCCTCCCCCATCTACCCACTTTCACCATCTTAACTAAGGTAAACATGAGATGAGGGGTTACTATGATATGAATCAACCTCCTTGATGACTTTAAGGAAATGGAATTGACACAACAAGGCCTTACTGACTTCCCTAAGGTGCCATAGGACCTCTAAGATTAACCCAACCCCTCCAAGTGTCAAATTCCCGAGACAACTCACCTTTTCCCTGACTTAGAGCCCCATTCTCTACCTTTCCAAGGATCCATGCAACCATGGGTTCCCAGTAGCTCCCATAGGAATGTATTAGTGCAACTCTGGACTTTTTCTTCTAGCGTTGTGTCAGCGACTGCGAGAATTAAGCCTATTTTCCAATGTTGGGGCTTAGCCTCTACCCAGAAAGCTGGGAAACATCTAGAACTCATAAAATACATGAAGATAATGCTTGTAAACCAAAAACTGGAACCACGAATTAACCTAACCATCCACAATCAGGATTGACATTCTGTCAAACACTTGGTAGATATGAAACCTATAGGTAATGAAAGAAAGTCTAAACATAAGGGACTGAAAACTTATTTTAGGTTTAACAAGAAGGGTAACCACCTTCTCTCATGTTGGGTTGTGTTATATTCTTTCCACATAGTTAACAGGGGGTTTGAGGGGTACACTTAGCCCCACTTTATGGGGTCCAGGGTAGCGCCCCGGAAAATTTTGGTTTTGGACCCTATGTTAGGTTGGGCGGAACCACCTGTGGTTTTGTGCATGATTTTCGCACATGTTTTTTGGACGCGATGGTTTTCGGTCCATGGTATTGGATCGATGGTTTTTTGGTCCATGGTATTGGACGTGATGGTTTTTTCAGTCCATGGTATTGGATGCTTCGGCATGTATAAATATGTATTGTAACATTGAAAGGAACATAATGAAAAATCAAGCTGGTAGTCTCGGTTTTGAGATCCAGTGGGAACTCTCTGTGTATATGTGTTTTATGTGTTATGCTCTCGCATTTTTATTTTTCCTGTGATTTAGAATTCGTATGCAAGTAATTATTGTACGGGGTTAAAACCTACAGACCTAATGTGACATAGTTCTAACAACTATTGGAATCCATCCATGCTTCGTCTCTAGTCCCTACATGCAATCAATATATATGCTCTGTATATCATGAACTAAGCGCTGATCACAGGTTTGAAGATCTTGAAGAGGTTAGGTGTGCTAACAATTTCCGTGTATGGTGATTCTGAACTTGTAATAAAGCAATTTAAAGGTGAAGATCAAACTCACCATCCATGAATGAAACAATATAGAAATGCAGTTTTAGATATTCTTAAGATGTCTCCTGAGTATACTCTTTCAGTTGTACCAAGAAGTCAAAATCTTATGGCAGATTCATTAGCTACAACTGCAAGTAATTTCAAAATCCCCATATTTTCAAACAAGAAGTTTGAGATTCATGTGAAGCATCGGCCCTCAGTTCCTAACAACTTGCGATATTGGCAAGTATTCTGGGATGACAAATAGGTGAATAAATTTCTTCAGAGTGAAGGAGAGTTTGAAAATTGTTCCATGGATGAAGTTTACAGTAAGGATGATCATATCATTGAAGCAACCTAAGTTGATATATTACAGCTGAAGGACAACAATATTCTAAAATGTCTGGTACCTTTGGAAGACTTGTTTGATCAAGATGACGTAGCAAGGAAGCCTACATTGGTTCCTATAGAGAAAGGTGGTGAAGACATGAACATTGGAACAAAAGACAAACCAAAAATGATCAAGTTGTCCAAAACATTGTCTCTTAAGGTAAAATATAAATACATTCATTTATTGTCTGAATTTCTAAAGTTTTCTCTTGGGATTACAGAGATTTGAAGGAGTATGATAAGAAAATAATTTAGCATCCATCCCAATTGGGCTTGATCAAAAACCCTTCAGACAAAAGCTGAGGATTAACCCAAGGTTGCTGTCATCCATAGAGAAAAAAGTTAACAGACTTTACAAGGCATGCATCATTGTTCCTATCAAATTTTCTAATTGGATATCGAATCTAGTCCCGACGAGAAAGAAGGCTAGGGAGGTTAGGCTCTGTGTAGACTTCAGAAACTTGAACAAAGTTTCTCTGAAAGATAATTACCTACTTCCAAAAATGGACCATATACTTCAGATAGTTGTGGGCACTTCCTAGCTGTCACTTTTGGATGGCTACTCCAGTTACAATCAAGTTTTAGTGCATGAATATGATCAGGACATGACAACATTCACCACACCTTGGGGCACATTCAAATATGCAAATATGCCATTTGGTCTCAAAAATGTAGGGGCCAATTTTCTGCGTGCCATGGACATACCCTTTTCAGATGAAAAATATGTTTTCTTGGTTGTATACTTAGATGGTGTAACCATGTTTTCACATTCAGATGATGAACATTTGCATCATTTAAGAGTCATTTTTTAGAAGTGTAGAAAGTTCGGGATCTCTCTCAATCCAAAGAAACATTTGTTTGCTATGGAGGAAGGTAAAATTCTTGGCCACATCATTTTGAAAGATGACATCTAGATTGATCCTTCATGAGTAGAAGCCATTCAACAAATTGATTTCCCTCGTAGAAAAAAGGAAATCCAAGAATTTAATGGTAAGATGAATTTCTTACGTAGATTTATTCCTAATTTAGATAAACATCTTAGAGGAATGACCAATATGTTAAAAGAGGATAATGAGGTGAAATGGACCGAAGAAGCCCGAAAGTCCTTTCATGTAGTGAATCTTGCCTTAACCACTGCCCCTATTCTGATTAGTATTGTTACATCGATGATTTTATCATATTTTCATTTTCTTCGGAGCATACTATGGCAGCGGTACTAATGAAAAATAGGGATAAAACCAAGATACCAATTGCATTTTTCAGTTGCAACATCAGGGTTGCAGCCCTTAAATACAATATCATTGAGAAACATGCCTTAGCTTTGGTAAAGGAAGTCAAATATTTCAGAGTTTACATTTTACATTCGCATACTCTTGCTTATGTGCCTAATGCAGTGGTAAAATAAGCCCTTGTGCAGAATGACCCAGGGGGTAGAAGAGGTAGATGGATATCAACACTATTAGAATATGATCTTGAGATCATGCCTACAAAGCTGATCAAGGATCAAGGCTTAGCAAAACTCATGGCCAAGTCAAACCTTCATGCTCTAGACATCAACCTTGTGGTAGCATTATCTAACAATCAAGAAGAAGTGGATCTCATTTAGGTATCTGAAATATTTCTATCATCTACACAATATTCTGATATTATTTATGTACTTCAACATCTAATTCCTCCTCCAATCATGTCTAAGGCTACGAGCAGGTCATTAAAGTTGAAGGCTTCCAAATATTGTATCATGGATAGTGCACTGTATTGGGAAGATCCTGGAGGTGTCTTGTTGAACTATTTGATCGAAGATGAGTCCAAAGAAGTAATAAATGACTTCCACAAACGAGATTATGGGGGCCACTTGTATTGGAAGACCATGACCAACAAAGTACTGAGAGCGGGTTACTATTGGCCTACACTTTTCACAGATATCTACAAGGTAGTGATGAGTTGTCATGAGTATTAGGCTTTCCAAGGTAAAAGAAAACTTATTCCTTTGCCTCTACAACCAATATCAGTAAATGCACCTTTTCAGCAATGGGGCCTAGATTTCATTGGTGAGATCAATCCATCATCATTCACACAACACAAGTGGATATTGATAGCTACACACTACTTTACTAAATTGATTGAGCAATCCCAACTAGGAAAGCAATTGATTCAATTATCATTCAGTTTTTAGAAACTAATATCTTGTCCCATTTTGGTTGTCCTAATAAGATTATCACATACAACAGGGCAACATTGAAGTCCAAAAACATGACCAAGTTTTGTGACAAGTACAATATAAAGTTGGGGAATTCAACAGCATACTATCCACAAGGAAATGGTTTGGTGGAGTCCTCTAATAAGTCTTTAATCAGCATCATCAAGAAACTGTTGGTGCTAAAAAAAGAATTGGCACAAAATGTTGATCAGTGCATTGTGGGCAAATCAAGTGAATAGCAAGAAATCTCTTGGGATTTCTTCTTTTCAAATTGTATATAGAGTAGATATTGTTTTTCCTACATCATTATCAGTCTCGGTCATGAAATTATTACAAGAAGCAGGAAGTGAAGAGAATGATATTCAATGTCGTATCAATCAAATGATTCACTTAGAGCAGACATGGGATGAGGTATTTCAGAACAACTCCAAGCTTCATGAGAGAATAAAGAGGATCTATGACTGGAAAACAAAGGAATATGATTTCAAATTGGAGATGTGTTACTTCATTGGGATGCTAGAAACAAAGACAAGGGTAAACATGGAAAATTCAAGAACTTATGGAAAGGCGCTTATAAGATTTCAGCTTTTGGGGGATAAAATGCTTCCTTGCTTGACGAAATGAATGGAGAACCATGATTAGGAGGACCAGTCAATGGTATGCTCCTAAAGAGTTATATTTTTTTAATTTTCCTGGTTTCATTATACATACCCTTTAAATTTTCTTCAAGTGTGAAGCTAAAGATCATTAGAGTTCGGAGCCCGAAGTGAAGGCCATGGAGCTTCACTGATTTTCTGCCATTTTAGTATTCAGTCCTTAGTCATGTAGGTCATTTTTTAGTTAGTCTTGAGTCAGTTTGAATTATTTGAGTTGTCAGCATTTACTCAAGCATCCCAGTTTGTGTTTTTGAATGTATTGGCGCATATGGTTAGGCACTTGGTCTACAGTGTTCTTGGCACCTCCAAGGAGCTTCCATCCCCAAATAAGGCCAATGTTAGAGTCAGTATTTGTATACTTCCATCAGTGATCAAAACTCCTCTTTTATATCATATTAGTGTCACATTTGAAATTTTTATCATTCCACCTAGGTCATCATGTAAAAATTTACTCACTGATGGTAGCTCAAAATAAAAAATCACACTCCCCTCTCAAAAAAGTTGTATTTTCTCGCCCACTTTCATGTGTCTTGCTCAACATCCATTGGCTATAAAGGCTCATTTCATCATGTTTTATGTCAGTCAAGTCCACCTGAAGTCTAGTCATTCAAGGTTCCATTAGGTCACCTATGTTTCATTTTCCCAAGGTATAATAGAGCACCATCTCACTACATAAGGCCAGCAAAGTATGAGAGTAAAGCAAATGATATCCCTTTTTCAGTGAAATAAGGGTTTACAAGTATGTAACCATGGTTGTTGAAGTTCCAAATTTGATTTTAAGCAAGAATTTCATTCCAGTTTGTAACTTTATTTCAAAAGAGAGATGTAATATTTTTTATTTTATTTATGTAATTTTATGTTTATCATATGTAATAAGTCACCATTTTAGTTGTTTACTAAATTCCATTGCCAAAAGCTCAGCATCATCCACCTATAGAGAAAAAAGTCAAAAGTCAAAGAGCATAAGTGTAAAAATTTGAAAAGTGACATTAAACATTAGAAAATGGGTTATCAAATCATAAATTAAACCCATTCAAATATAAAAGCCCTCAAATACATCAATTCAACGTTCATTTGCACTCCTACACTCTCAAAGCATCCTCAACAAAAGGGAATTTTCGAGAAAATAGGCCAAATAGAGGTAGAGAGCGCATTTTGAAACTGGAGGGTGTGTTTTAAACTAGTGTTGCGTGTTTGACTCAAAACGCTGAGTGTTTCCTAAGGGCATTGCATGCTTGTTAAGAGAGGGCGCATTTGATCAGATTGTTGCGCGTTTGCTCGAAAACATCTAGAGATTGCCCAAAGAGCACTACATCATCTCCAAGCTTCAAAATGTGTCACCAACATGCTCTAGCAAACAAGTAGGTTGAAATCATGTCACTCCTCTCTTCCATAGTTGATTTATATGATGTTTCATTGTGTTTTGGTGTCCTACTAAATTCAAAACCCTAGTAACATAATCTCATTCCTAAATTCCATTTCCTAGCTTCCCACTACCATTCCTACATTTCAAAGCTACCCCTTGTTACCTTCCTCATATCACACATCCCCATTTCCATCTCCTTAATTTCCTCAAACCATTCCATACTCTCTACACCTACATTCCATTTCATCATCTCCATAGGGTTTGACTCCAATAACTCAAGGGAGAAGAAGAGAATAGAAGTCATAGTGAGGAAGAAAGACATGTGAGGAGGCTATCTAAGAAAGGAGGGAGAGTCATTAGACATGAGCCAACCAATACCAGAGAACTCATGGCATCTCCCATCACTTGATAGACATTAAGCATGTGGGTTGTTTTGAGTTTTGTGAGAAAGTACAAAGGATCCAACATCATCCTGTGTTGACCATATTATTTATCACCAACCTCCATGACAACTAGGTAACCCTTGTTCGTGTCACCTTCACTGTATCTGCTTATATCATATCATCTGCCTCTGGGATCCCAAATGTTGGGGGAAAATGGTTTAAACAAGGATAATTTGATCATTTCTATTATGAACCATATCTTAAACCAAGGTACAAGAATGAGAGAAAGAGGGATTTTCATTTCTATTACCTCTTAGATAGATATGTCCCATGATGAAAATCATGATGAAGTACTTCACTTGTGAGGGTAGGTTTTCTAGGCTTTATTCCTATCATATCTGGTTACTCATGCATTTCACAAGAGTCAAAATGCTCAATATGCCCTACTATCTTTACCGGAGCATTGACAAGATGTCATTCAGTTCCCAAAAGAAGGATTATGATCATCATATACAAATTATCTTTCACCACTCCCTCATCAAGATGATAGTCCTCCATTACCTTGATCAACTTAACATTGGATGGGTCACTTTTATATCCAATGAGGTTTTCACTGTCCCACCTATTCAGCATGGCCAAGAAGCACCTTCATCATCTCATCCACCCACCTCCATTCCTCCACAACATCCCTTACATCATTCATCTTCATCTAATGATTCAGCCACACCATCATCTCCATCATCACCATTTCATGAGCCTATTCATTCACCTGGCAGAGATGAAGGCAGTGAGCAAGAACACATTGAGCATGGTGAGAGCAACAAGCCTAAAAGGGCTAGTTTAGGTACACATACCTATCAGAGAGGGCATAGGCAAGTGTTTTCACGACATATTGTGGGAGGGGCCTTTCCTTATTCATCAACAAAGTAGGTACAGAAGGGTAAGGAAAAGGTGATGGAGGAAGAGATCTAGCAGCAACAAGAGGACCTCCATGAGACAGAGCAAGATTTTCACTTAGTTGACATAACTGAAAATGATGATAGTGAGAACACAACCATTTTCATCAAGGAGAAGAATACACTCATAGGAGAGCTCTAGGTTAACTTTCAAAGAGACAAAGACATTATTTCATACTATGAGCAGGAGAACAGGTAGTTTGTGGTCAAACATGAGCTCATGGAGATTCAACTCATCAAGGCAAAGAGAGAGGCTGAAAAGGCTAAGGCTTTACTTCATGAGGCATATGGAGAATATAGTGATAAGCTGGAGGAACAGGTGCCAAGAAGAAGGCCAAGGAATAGAGGCCTAAAGAGAGCTTTGGAGCTAGAAAAGCAAAGGGAGGCAGAACTAGCTAATGAGCTCACCCTAAATTAGCAATTTTCCAAAATGGTAAATGAGAACCTTGAATGTTGGCTCAAGAAGGTGAAAACTCATCTTGAGAAACTCCTATACAAGGCCAAATGGGATAATGAAATTCACAAGAAGATGGCTAAACATTATGCCTACAGAGAAAGGATTTCCAGGGAAAAACTCAAAGCTGCAAAGGAGAAGATTGAAGCCTTGACCAAGAAAGAGGAGAAAAGGAGGCCAGAAATTCTTGTCAAGGCATCACTCCATGCCTCAAACACATGATCAGCTATCATCCCACCAATTTTGACAAGTTTTGAGAAAATTTTCCAATTTGTGAACTATTGTGTTTTTTGAGGCCTTTTTAACATAGTAAAAGGGTCAAATGAGCAGCACCTAGGGCGTTGGCTCTTTTTCGGGAAATCTAATGAGCAAGAAGTCAACATCATTGGATTCAGAGCATTGAGGACATGAACTATGTGAATTTTCTAGGCATTTGGAGACAAACATGCCAGTCAAAAAGGTCAAAAACCACCAAAAAATCACATTTCTGCCTCATTTCTTGCTTAGGCACCGTGCGTTTACCCATATTGGGAGATTGAGTTTTTGACAAGGAAAATGAGCTCCAAATTGAAAAATGAAAACATTTCTAGAAAGTAGACTTGAAGGGCTTTCTAAAAAGCTATATTGGAGCAAATTTGGACACTAGGAAGTCACCCAAAAGTAGTCCTAAACTTGGAGGGGGCGTTTGACAAAGAAAGGGCATGTTTGACAAAGAGAGGGCACGTTTGATAGTTTTCTCCAATTTTCTGAGTTTCTCTCCTATTTTGATTTTCACCTTGGCAAATGATGATTTTACCTATGTAAATGATCAAATTGGATGTAATTATCATGTTTTTACTATTACCTAGGGTAAATGCATTAGTTAAATCAAGCATATGAGGTGTAATGAATTAGTTCACGGAAGATAGGAATGAGTCTTTTGGACCATCCTAAAAGTTAGCTATTAGTTCATATTTTTGTGTAATATATTCCTCACCTCATGGATTAGACCCCTGAGGATGAGGGGAAGTGGTTTTCATGAGGGGATGCGACTCCTCTAGAGGTCTAGGAGTAGCGCTACCAAGGAAGGCATGGCCAATTTAGAAAACACAGTCAAGGGTTGCACCGATTTGTTCGAGAAATCCATGGAGTTATGGAATTCACTGCAAGAGGACCTGACTCTCTATAATATTGGCATGGATATTAGAGAAAAATAAAGGTAGTTTGATGAGATCTGGTAGACTACACAAACACTAGCGCTAGTACAGCAGTTCATGAGGCTGCAAGAAGGAAAGCTATTGCAAAATGAGATTGATGAGCTGTGCCACAAGGAAGAAATTCTTGCTACCGGAACAAAACCATGGACAAAGGAGGCCAACCAACTGACTCTGTTAGTCTAAAGTAAACTTAAGAGGATACAACAAACTTAGAGGACCATGAGCCTCGTGGTGGATGACCCAACTACTGACAAATTGGTCGAGGAAGTGCAACAAGCTACTATGTAGGGAACAACCGATCTATAGGTTTTGAAGTTGGAGTTCCACAAACTCCAAGTGAAGATCAAAGTGCTAGTAGAGTGACTCGAGGATGAGTCATGAAATTGTGTTGGGGGCCTGTTGGGATAGGGTTCCATAGGGTCATGTTTGGTACTTACTTTTTGTACAAATGTAAAGTCTCCACGATTTGATAATAAGAGTGAAAGGGAATTTAGTCCCTTAGGTTGTTAGGGTATAAGAATTTTTTAGACCTGCCCATGGTCTGCGGACCATGGTATTGTAAAAGAAAAGAAAATATATATAAGGGTCATAGCAAGTCTAGAAGATAAGTCATAACTCAAATATCATTGTTTGGGCAAGTAAGGTGAGGCATGAAAGTCTATTTCTTGTACGTAGGAGAAAGGGAAGGCTTCTACAACTAAGTGTGCAGAGACCTTGGTAAGTATGGAAATTGAGTGCGTAGGCCCCTGCAATTGAGTGCATAGGGAAAAAGAGTCTGTACTTGAATGAATACATCTAATAAAGATAGTTTTGATCCAATAATTGTGCATATGTGCATCTATTTTTACTTCTGTGGTTTTCTATATTTTTTTCTCTATATTGCAAATCATATAAATGAATGCTTATCTTATGCGCAAAAGTGGTATATCAGTAATGTTTGTTGATGTTATCAATATTTAAATACCTTCGTGAAGATATAGATGTCGTTTAGGTGAATTACTGTAATTTACTATTTCGGAAGGGTTAGGGTTCAAAAAGACAAAGATAAGCCATAGAAGCCACAGGAACCCATCACACACACCTCTAGATGCAGAAGCCTAGCTCTGTCATCCCCCAATACTACTTTGAGTGTGACTATAGCCTGCGCTATGTGGGTTGTTTCTGAAATGGCCAACAATTAAGGGTTTTGTTGGTTGGTACAACTAACTTTCAACCTACTTTAGGGCCCATCAAGCCAATAGAACACATCAATCCAAAACCACCTAGGGATCCTATACACCATCCATCTCAACCCATCAAATAGTGATTCCACCTCACGGTCAGACATCAGAAAACCATCATCAAATTCGTCTCTATCCAAGACTTCCAAAGCTTCCAGAGTGTTTTTTCAACCAAGGCTTCCAGGACTAGTAACTCAACCCACACCTTTTATCAGGCTTCCAAAGCATTTGTCCAACCAAGGCTTCGAGGAGTAGTAACTCAACCCACTAAGGGATTCTAGAGTGTTTTTCTAACCAAGGCTTCTAAGACTAGTAACTCAACCAAAGTTTTTACAGGGCTTCCAAAGAGTTTGTCTAACCAGGGCTTCCAGGACTAATAACTCAACCGAAGCTAAGGAAACATGAGAACCAACCAAAACAAAACAAGGAAAAAAAATCCACAATCACCATGGCTATCCAGGAAATGGCAAGGCTAGGGAATCCATTGTCAATCTTGGCCATCTTCCATGTCCATGACAGATCACGACCAACGAACCACATGCATATGCCATGCATGCCAAAAATAGTAAGGAAAACATACATGCAACTTGATACCTACAAGAAAATCCCGCTGAAGTTGTTGATCCCAATGTCCTCTTACACTTTCCTACTCTTCCTTTGCCTTCTTTCTCTAAATCCAAGTATGCCATACTCTCCAAGAGTGCTCCAAGAGAACTCTAAGTATCCAAGAGTATGAGAGAGAGAGAGAGAGAGAGAGAGAGAATAATGATAGAGCTCCAAAACTGAACTGAAAAAAGCTTACCAACTGATCCTCAGAAGCCTTTTTATGAATGAGGCATTTATTTTATTCATTTTCCATTATTTTCCTTCATTTTCCTCCTCACATTCAACCTCTGACCTTTCACCCCCCTTTTCTCCTAATTTCCATTATTTTCATAAATAAATGTGCCAAAAATGTGATTTTGCCTTTCCAAAGCCTTAGCCATTGCCTTTTCCAATTTCCTTAGCCATTAAACAATCACAAGTGATCGCCATCGTTAGGATTTTGCTTAACATTTTGCTTGGAATAAGTGTCCCATCAATCGCGGTTATTATTTTGCCTTTATTAACTTTTATTACATAGAATTTTCACTAGGGTTGTTACATTTCTTTTATTTATATTTATTTATACTTTATGACTAATGGCAAATTCATGCGATCGCATTCGTACTACGTTTTGACAAGATCTCAAAACTTTCTATTTCTATTTGAGTCACCATATCACCATTTGTGTTTTTGTCCATCCCTTCCGTTTCCATTTAATTCTCACCATTTGTGTCTCCCAACGAAATATTTACACATAAATTGTTGGTCTACATCATTATTCAGCGATGATAGCTTTTCTTAAGGAACCTTATTGTTATTTTATGGAATATCACTTCTTTCCTATATTTCAACCAATATTCCAATAAATCTCTCATCATGCAACCCAACATGCCACAATCTATTGATCATAGTCCTCTCTAGGTTTTTGAACAAACCATGGAATTTTACAATTGATTTCCTTAAAGCATGGTTTTCCCTTTCTGTTTCCTTTCTAACATTTTTAATTGTATGTATATTTTTTTTTTTGTAGTTTTTGCTCATTCATGTAAATTGACCAAGGATTGTCTCAGAAATGTGATCTTATTGTGAGAAACTAATGATCCCTTGAATTTAGGAGTGCTCTTCTTATTAGACTTCATGCTTATATGTGAATTTCTTGTGGTTGAAATCCAAAAATTGACTTTGCAAAGGAGCAATATAGTCCAATCCCTTGTCTTGTGTTTCTATATCCTTTCAATATTTCATTTCAACCATAATTTTAGTCACTCCACAAGAATTTCATCACTATTATCTTTAGATACACTATTGACTTGTTCTGATAATGTGCTTTCCAATGTAACAGTTCCATCTTCATAAATCCATTCTAAGGGTCTCTTAGGAAAGGAAAAGACATCCTAAAGTAATGACACATTTTGCATGTAACATCCAAATGTTTCATCTTCATCTTCAATCTTACTATCAGAGTATTCTTTCAACTTCACAAACCTCCAATTTTTTATTGCTACAATTTCCTTCCTTTACCAAGGTCTTTTCACTCTTATATGAGCCAGAGATCCTCACATGTAAGGATGAGTATGATGCAAAACAGGGGTAGGATATGGCCTTGATAAGCTTAAAGGTGGAAACTTGTTTGACAAGGCATTACTTCATTGTTGATTAAACATGGGAGAGCTATCAAAAGGCACATTTTCTGGATGGATGACACTTTACTTTGGATCATGTATATGGCATGGATTTTTGGATTTCACATAACAAATCTTGCATGCTTGGAATGGATATCGGGAAGGAGGGGCACTGCCACATTCTAAATATTTGGTTTTGTTAAGGCCTCTGAGACTCTTGGGTGCTTCCACTCACGTGCTACTTTGATTTTTGTGTGTAGATTTGTTATTGGTGGATAGTTTGGGGTTTATAGTGTTTTCCCAAATCAAGGGTTTGTTTGCTTGAGGAGACACCAAGCCTTCTAGTGGTAAATTTGATGGTGGTGGCCTTTGTGGCTTAGGGAGCATAGTAGACGTAGTGAAGGTTGGGACAAAGGCTGAGCTTGTGTCATTCTGATAAGAATAATCTATATGACTCTTTATATTCCCTAAATATTTAAATTTACATGCATCTTGACTAGTTTTTCTGGACAAGCTATGCATTGTATTTTCCTCCCGTGTCTACTGCAAGTTAGTTGTATTAGATATCAATTTAATTAAATTAGAATCCACAATTTCTTGGATTTTGGTGTTAATTCTATCATCTTCTTTAATAATTCCCCAATTATCAATTTTATTTTTTCAACAACTTTATTGCTAGCAACCTCACCTTTGGCTTCTATTGTATGTGTTAAATTCGGCATTTCAAGGTCTTTTTAATCAATTTTAGAAGTATTTCTCTCATTTCCAATAATAATTATAAATTATTTTTATGGTCATAAAATACTATTTAGGAATATGTTCCCATGATTTCAGAGTCTGAGCTTAATGATAGGAAAACATAGTGGTAAACCAAGGAAGAATCTGCTTCAATATCACTGAAGCAACAAAGTTTGTAGTTGCTTATAATTATAATATATTTTTACAAAATATTGTATTGTAATTAATATATGTATTAATATAATATAATAGAATGAGTAGTATGATTTTTACAAAATAAGGTCCCGCTTATATACCTAGGTAGGTGCTCTTTCACGAATGGTCATGTCCTGTGAGACATGTCTCTTCATTACTAATTATTAATTAATTGATCATTATTTATAACTATAATATTTATTTTTATTTTTATTATTTTTATATATTTTTTTATTCATAACATGCACTTTATACCATAGCCGTTCAGATTTCAGGCGATGACAGAGTGGTCAAACTTCTACGAATGGATTTTCTCCTCCATTGTGTAGTATGAATCTAATGGCCGAAGTCACGTAACTAGAATTTTCCTGCAGCTTATTCCATATGTTTAAGCCTATCTCACATAATCGATTACATTATGTGTTAAAGCCTTGAATAATATTGAATGATGTAGAGGCTTCATTCACCTTTTCCCTTCTTTTCAACCCTTCTAGTGGAGTGGTAATCTTGACCTGTAGTTGCAATTATTTCACCTACACTTTCAAGCCTTAAATGACCTCCTCAATTTTGGACAACTTTTGCTCTGTGGAAGTATCAATCTCCATTGGGAAACCCGACAATTTACTGTATACTTCCTCTACTTCCCATCTTATTGTGCCCTCTCTTTATCTAGCCTTGTGTCGTGCTTCTAACAGTTGCACATGTGCCAGTTGTATAGCCTAATCTCATTAATGATATGAACTAGATTTGTTGAGATTGTATGTGCTCTAAATGTACTTCCTATATAATCGATTATTGCAATAGATGTAAAACATGTAAGGGAAATTGAGACAACCAAGTCTAGTTGGGGCAACACCTGAGCTTATTGTTGAATATCAATGTCTACAAAGTACACTATGTCTGGGGGATCACCTAATGTGCAATGTTCTATCAATATAGAAGATGATTGGGACTTCTTTGCACAACTCACTAGTGCCGGAGGTGCATTGGTCACATATGTAGTAACAACTGTATCTATTTCTCTTCGCACAAATGTGGCCATCCTTGATGACTCAATTAAGAGACACAATTGTTCCAAATGTTGTTTTGTTTGGTTCTACAATTCCCTTTTCTCATGCACTACATTTTGAATGGTCGTGACGAGAGGAGAAATTCCATACTCTATCATCTCTTTGATTTTCTTAGCCAATTTTTACAAGTACTTTAATAGAGAAGGCATCTCTAGGTTGGTTGGCCTTTTAGCCTTCCTCTTTTCTCTTACACCCAATTTCTAACCCTTAAGTGGTCTCTTTTCACCTTCTTGTGCTTCTTCCTCTTCTTTAAGCTCTCAATGTGATGTTCCATGATGTGATTCTTCAAGATCCTAGGTAGGGGCTCTCGTCTCTCTTCATGTTGTGGGGTAGAAGACCCTTCATATTGTGTATCTTGGCACTCTTATTATTTTCCTCTTTGGCTAATCGTTAGTGGTTAGTGTTATCCATTCTATCGGTTGGTAATTTACAATCTACAACACCTCCATCTCATCAAGGCTATACCAAAACTACGACCATTGCTTGTTTGGGTGTGCATGAGCTTAAAAGTACAAAAAATGGGGTGTGGTGTGAAACTACGCCATAACTATGTAAGCTTCAACAATTTGGATAGGGATATGAGGTGCCTTTTTAATAAAATATTTGATTGCCTCCTTCCAAATGTAGAATATGGCATTGTTGTATTATTGTCATTTTTTATTTGCATTATACCAGAGAGACTCAAACCTTGGTACGAAACTTTGACTTCTTCAGTGGTGGAAACTAAGTGTCCTTAGAAAGCTGCCAAGACGAGAGGGCTATCAAAATTAGAATCTAGGAGTAGTGAAACTTGGTGTTCTTGTCTTAGGCCTCAAGAAAGTATTGCATGAACTACTTAAGCAAGAAACTCACCCACTTCATTTGAACACGTTTGGCATGCTTTGTAGTGGTTTTGATTACACCTGTAGGGGACTAATGCTTCTTGCATTTCCTGAACAATTTGTAGGCCATGCTTTATGTGGAAAACCTTACACCATCATCATCTATAGTTGATATTGTCACTCCATGTTGTCTGTGAACAGTCAATATATTTTTTGTAGCTTCCTTTCCTACTGCCTTCTCATTCTTCTTGTCAAACAGGGGCTCTATATATTTTCCATCAAGGGTGACCCCTATAATATGAGAGAATAGGAGGGTGTTAATCTTATTGGGATTGTCTAGCCACAAGAATATATTGTGCACATAAATCAAGAATAATATGATGTAGATGTTGAAGTTTGAGCTCTTGCCAAAGTGTAGGATATCAAAGAGATTTAATATGTTGGAATTCTATATTCTTATAAGACATTACTAAAACTTGATGACCACCGGTTGGCCTAATTGTTTTACTTACATGGCATATTTTTCTTCGTAAAATGTTGGGAATTTCTTCCAGTCCTATACATCATGGTTATTGTACTTTTGTTTATTGACCATTTGATCTGAACTTAAACAAGAACTCAAAAAAATACAAATATAACCATAAATATAGAGATGTAGAAGAATTAACACTTCATTTTATTAATATCAAAGAACAAAAATATACTCACATACATAATGGAAATAAATTAGCTTGGGTAATGGTAGCTTATCTCTGAGAAGAGATGTAGTGGCTACATGCCTCTAAACTTTGATACATTGAGGCTTGAAGGCCTATTTATTATTGAGAAATAATGCAAAACCCTAAACATCCAAAAATCTAACCCTAGGAGATGAAGTGCCAAAACTATGGGCCCTACAGGGGTAAATTGGTACATCAACTTCCTGGGGTCATAAATTTGGCATACGGTCTTTGTTTGACATGCACAATACCTCATTAGAAATATCTATCCGGCTATAAATTTTGATTGCAAAAGAAAATTAAAAACCCACTTTTGCCCACTTCCAAAAAAAATGTTGTTTAGGGCCTCAAAACGACTGTGGAAGTTCAGGACTCGAAAAACTGCCAAAAATAGTAAACTATGCTACAATTAAGGAAACTGAAAAATTGAAAGAAACAATGGTGGAGGTCCAAGTGGAATAGATGGGTGGCCACCAATATCCACCTAGATCATTCCTCCCCCATTAGGAATCAATGGTCCCCATTGCATTGAGTGCCTCCATGAGATGGGGAAACTTCTGCTGAACTTGGTCCCTGGTGAGCCACTTGCCTTGCTGCAAGAGTTGTCCAACTTTGACAACCTGATACATTTGGATATTTTAATGGTGAGTGTTCTTGACCTATGTCCATGATTCAATCAGTTGTGGCTTGTTCCATGCAATCTGGGTTTAACTTGGTGTGAGTTGTTCTACAATGTTTGATGTGTCTAGTAATGGTGGAAAGTATGGTCGAAGGCGGTCCACATTCAACACTAGGTGAAACCCAAGGAATGGGGGCATGTTGAGCTCAAGGGAATTGTCTCAAAAACCCTTGGTAATGGTATAAGGAAAATATCATATTGGTCTAAGCTTTTGATGGGCTCTAATAAGATGTTCTTTCTTAAAATGAAACCAAACTTTGTCACCCACCTGAAACTTATGTGGCACCTGATGTTGATCATGTCGTTGCTTGTACTTTGCATTGGCTCTATCTACTTGTCATGGACCTACTAAAAAATGTGATGAATGTGCACAATGATGTTGTTAGCCTAGTCAGCTTCGGATTGGACATGAGCTGAATATTCCTGAGTAGTTGCAAACGGTATGGCCACATCAATGGGACATAGTGGCTAGAACCCTAACCTCACCTAAAAGGGGTTTTGGTTAGTTGAGTTATGGAGAGCTCTATTGTATTTTTACTGGACATGGGGGAGGTTTTCACCCCATGTGCATGGATTCCTCAATTTATACATGCATAGAATGTGTATGATAATCCCATTGACAACCTTTGTTTGGCCATCAGTTTGGGGATGGAAAGTCATGGACTTAGTGAGCTTGGTATCTAGCCTCAACCAGAGACTTAACCAAAATGTACTTAGGAACCTGTTGTCCCAATATGAGATAATAGACCGTGGGATCCCAAAGTGTACCCCCACTCATTCAAAGAAGATCTTAGTAGTGGCTTCTTCTATGATACTCTCCTTGTGGGCTATCATGATGGTCATCTTAGAGAATTTGTCGATGACCATGAAAACATATTCATTGCCAGGCATAGGAGAAGGAAGGCCCAACATGTAATCCATAGATATCGATTCCCAAGGTCGGCTAGGAGTAGGAAGAGGAGTATATAGGCATTGCTTTTTGATGGTCGATTTGGCAATGGCATAGGAAGTGCAGATTCTAATGTGCTTTCCAACATCTTGTCAAAGGTTCAGCGAATAAAAATAATTTTATAGCACTTCTATTGTTTTCTCTAGCCTGAAATGTCCAATGACCCGACTGTAGTGTTCCTCCAAAATAATCTTGGCACGCTTGCTTGAAGGAACATAGAGGTGTCTCAGGTGGCATAACATTGCATATTGGAGGTGCAAATTTGGAACTTTCTTACCTTTCAGGAGCATATGGTATGTGTTGTTGAATTCAATATCACTCTTGTAAATATGTGGCCACCCCGAAGTCTCATGTACACAAGAGTCAAGCACAGTGGTCAGTGCCATGACTAGCGGCCAGCTAAGGTAGTGTGCAACATTGTTGGTGCTACCCTTTTTTTACTTAATGTTCAAATGGAATTGTTGTAGGTATGTGGACCATTTCGGATGGTGATCATTCTGCAACTTCCCTTGTGTCTATATGAACTACAGGGCTCAGTGGTTTGTGTGGATGATTGTTTCCTTCCCTAGAATGTAATGCTTCCATTTTTGGTAGGTCTGCACAATGGAATACATCTCTTTGTCATAGGTGGGATATTTTTGGACTGTGTCTGAAAGCATCTCACTCTGATATGCCATTAGATGCCCCTATTGAGTATGAACTGCACTAATAACATAGTCAGAGGCATCTATCTTGATCACAAATGATTGTTGTGAGTATGGTAAGATGAGAATTGGTGCAGAGAAAAGGTGATGCTTCAACTATGAAAGTGCCTTCTATTGGGATTCAGACCAAAATAACGTTGTTTTCGATCCTCCATTGGTGAGTTGACTCAAAGGCCAAGTGATATGAGAGAACCCCAACATGAACCTGCAGTAGAAATTAGAAAGACCTAGAAAGTTGTGGAGCTTTGTTAAAGTGGTTTGGGTTGACCAATACCGAATGATTTGTATCTTGGCTGGGTCCATGTGAATAGCCCACTTGTCAATGATGTACCCCAGATATTGAACCTGTCTCATACCAAAAGTGCATTTCTCCAAATTGGCATGAAGCTTTTGTTGCCGTAGGGTTTAGAGGACCTGTCGAATATGGTGGAGGTGCTCTTCCAAAATATGTCTGAAGATCAGGATGTCATCCAAATACACCACCATGAATGAGTTGGTGAAGGGTCACAAGATGTCTTCCATCAATCTCATGAAGTTTGTTGGGGAATTCGTCAACCTGAGAGGCATGACCAACCATTCCAAAAGGCCCTCCTTGGATTTGAAGGCATTCTTCCACACATCAGAGGGTTCGATTGATACCTAATGATAACCAGACTTCAAGTAAATCTTGCTAAAATATTTGGCCCCCTTGATCTCATCCAAAAGGTCCTCAATCCATCAGATTGTATACCTATTCCGAATAGTGATCTTGTTCAATGTCCGATAGTCAATATAAAGTCTCCAGGTCCAACCCTTAGTCTATACCAACACAATCGGGCTCCCATAGCATGATGAACTTGGCGTGATGTGCTCTTCCTATAAAATATCCTGAATCTACCTCTTGATTTCATTGTTCTCCATAAGAGAATGTCGATAGGTTGGTCCATTGGGTAGTGGCACGCTCGAGGTCAGATCGATGGAGTGCTTGACCAATAGTGTAGATTTACCTCTATGGGTGAGGTGAAGATGTCAATGTACTCCTCCATGACCTTTTCCATCTATGTCAGCTATGCAGAGGAGCTTTGTTTTGAGGTCATGGCCACAATATTCTTCTTACCCTGAGGTCGAATCATAAGGAAAATAAATTTTCCATTCTAGGAAATGATCTTACTGCAATACTTCACAATGATCAAAGATATGGTGGTAAGCAGTGCTACCTCCAGTATCCTGTACAACTTATTGCCCAAAGTAATAATAAAATTGTGAGACATAGACTCATACACAATGTGTCGCTTCCACAAGTATGGTTGGCCTAATAATACATCTCAAACTTCAAGAGGAGCAACATTACACAGTACCTCATCTATGAAGGGATTGATATTGTAGGGAAGGTGACACTACTGGATGATGCAAAGATCTCATCCTTGGTGAAGCCACCTGTTGATGTATGGCTATGGGCGTGTTGTGGTTGGTAGACCCAGACACTTCGTGACCTCTGTTGAAATGAGGTTCTTTTGGCTACTGATGTTGAAAATAAGTTTCAACGAAGAATCCTTTGCCAACATATGTGAGTGGAAGAGGCACTCCCCCTCATTTGGATCATTGAGCTCATCCTTCTAGACCTTGGTGGTGGTAACAGTGGCACTGGGATCTACATCAATAATATGCTTCCCTTTGTTGTTCCCCTTGTCAGGTTATGACTCAGAGTTGGAACATGCATCTGATTCAGAGGCCTTTAGCTCGACCACTAGTGACTGCTTGGCTCGACACTCACTTATGTTGTGAGTGGGGATATTATGGAAATCACACCATTGTCCCATGGCCTTCTTTGTCTTCATGGTGTTGTTCTTCATTTGCAGCTTCATTGGGCTGTCTTGGGTCACCCCGGCTTGGCATTGTCCTTTGTTTTACAGTTTGGGGGTGTTAGAAAATAAAAAAGGCATAATGATTTTCTTATATAGATAATTACTTGTGATTCTTTTATATTTATGTTCTTATTTTATCTTTTAGTTCATTAAGATATTTCTAAAACAATAGCACAAGGAAAAAAGATGTAGACAGAGAGTTAGGGAAAAACCCCTAACTAGGGGAAGACCGAGTCAACAATTCTTCTTTCAATAGATTCTTGAGGTAATCCAATACTCTTGACCTAGATAAATACTTCCTCCTAACCAAGCCATCCCTAAATCCTTCTTGTAGATGATAACCCTTCAATAGAAACTTTGACCCAGCAGTGTCAACTTGCAGTAGCAGCTTTGACCCAATAACTAGCAACAGCAACAACAACAACTTCAACTAGACAAAGAAAAAATTTGATCTCCCTACATACTCCTCCTAAGTGAGAGATAGATGGACCAAAATTTCGAACTTGATGTCTTCATCCTTCCTCCAAAATTCCGCACTCTCTTTCAGCCCCTTTCCAACTCTTCTTCAACTTCACATTTCCCATCTTCTTCCTTCTGAATATCAAAGAATCAGAGAGAGAGTGAATTGCTACAAATGAATTCAAACTGCCTTGTATATATATCCTTCCAGTTATGTCGAATTTTCCTTCTTGAAGCCAGCATGATTTCTTTAAGGCACACTTGGTGTGGGGGGACAAATAGTATATTTGACTTAATATTAATTCTTTTTACATAATTCAAAAGACCTAGAAGCGTCTCTTTTAATGGGAAATGACTTTAATGACTCAAAATAAATCCTAGAAGTCCCCGGTGGGGAATTTTACCTAAAACATGATGACCCAAGCATGAAACCCATGCTTTAATAATCCATAATAATAATAATAATAATAATAATAATAATATTTTCTTCATTCTTTTGATAAATACAATTCATTATGACTCAAATAAATTTATGAAGACCATACCTAGTTACATATTTCAACACACCCTCTTAACTAGGGGGGTATTCATAAGTACAAGTACAAAAAATATCTCAAAACACATGAACCAGGAATAATTTAAGCAATGTAATGCCATAAACAAGATTCCTTACTAGGGTAATCTATCCAAGGTCTTCAACAATTTAGGCACTTGTGATGCCATGGACTAGATTCTTGACCAGGGAAATCTATCCAGGTGGGACTAAGATGGACTAAAGCTTTCAACCTCTTTAGGTACCATCAGGCTTACTTTCTAACCATCAACCCATGGATCTAGGTGCATATCCCAGGTTGAACTCTATGACCAGTGCCACCCTCCCTACTTTGGGACCTATACATAAACACAAAATGCCAGCGAGATGTCCTCCAAGGAAAAGTATCTTACACACAAAGCCTCAACATTCCCGATTTTTAAATTGGTAACAAATCCTCCCTGATAAAACAAATTGGTCACAAATCTCTCTTGTGTAGCCAACATGTTATCAAACCTCTAAGATGTTTACCGGTACAAACAAAACCCTACTTAGTAACAAACTTCAAATGTACATAAGTAAATACAAACTTCTGGGGTTTTCTAGACAGCTAATGCTTCTTCTCAGTTTATCATAGTAGTACCTCCAAATGAATCTTGACAAAAGATTCCTTAATCATACATATTCCTTTCCTACTTCACATGTAGTAACATACTCTACAAATAGATCCATATTTTCTTATCTTAAAAGCCCTTCAAAATACATTCTCGAATTTATTCGTTCAAGGTTTCCATTATGACTATGATATTCCCTCCCTATTAACTTAGGGAGATTCCTTTCATCCAGTCTCCCTCTTAACTTAGGGTGATTTCTTTCATCCAAGCTCCTTCTTAAATTAGGGATATTTCTTCTTTTCTATAACATTGGAGAATCCTTTATGGGTTCCATCCTTCTAATCAGAGTTATCATGCTTATCAAATCATTTTTTTACTTACGAATATCTTCACCATCTTGAAGATTGTGTACCTACACAACTTAGATAGAAAGTATAACCAAATATATAGAAGCATGAATTTGAGCACATCATACAATAATGGAAGCATTCAACTTTATATATCAAATACCTAAATATGTTACAAATAAGAAACACATACTTTTCAACTTCTTGCTAGGGTTTTTGTCATAAACTCTAGACTAAATTATGAAGACTTTGAGCATCTCAAACATAACAACCTTCATTATATCTAGGGTTTCAATATTTCTTCTAGAGGTATGCCATACCTTACTATAAAATATTGAAAACCCTAAAAGAAATTCAAACAAGTATAGTTCTACAATACATCTATCAAATTTAGAATTCATATATTAGACTTTCACTAGGATTTAATGGAAGATCCTAGATTTCATACATGAGCCATTAAGATTTAACAGTAAAAAATCAATCATAGATCAATTTCAGATTTCAACAAAATTTCATAAATCTCATATAATCATACTAGACATCACATATTAGAGAATTGAGCTTATACTATTATACTAAGGTTTAGTTACAAAAACCTAGAATTCGCAAATACTATCATCCTGGAAAATCATGCTTTGACTAGGGCTTAGTTCCAAACCATAGGACTCATGACTATGAATGATTAGGTCAACACATATATCTAGGACTTCATCAAAATGCACATCATAACATGATTTAGTCAAACCCAATGACACAAATATCAATATATTAAAGTTAGACATATAACAAACTTGATCAGATAAGGGTCTCAATCATAACAACACGCATATGCCTAAGATTTCATTTATATGACATTATCTAAAATAATGGTATTCTTATACACCCTATCAAACCCTAATGAACTAGGGTTTCATAACACATGAAACCCTAGTCTACCGAAACTTCAAATGTTTGGGATTTCAGATATTACGATTCATCCCTAGCAAGTTATAGTTTTCATAACCATACCAAAACCCCAAACATGACATCATAAAAGCATCAAAAATTTTCTTTTGACTTCAACAATAACCCTAAGTGGGTTAGGGTTCTACACATTACCATCTATCTACCCTTAAGTTAGGCTTTTCACAAAGAACCTTTCTAGGGTTCCACAAGAGTAATCAAAGATGTGAGGAGGGTAGATTTAACTAATGATGAATCACTGAATCAAGAATCTTTATGATTCAAGAGAGCTAGACACAAAAATATGTTAGTAATGTAGAATAGTTTATCAATAATGAATATACCTTTATGATGAGAGAAAACACTTATAGTTTAAGGCATACCTATTGTTCCTTATAAAAACTTGTAATTTAATGCTTTGCCTTGTGAGACCTTCTTTCCTTCATCCTTGAGTATTCAGAGAGTCTTTCCTAAGCAAGATAAATATGAATAAAAATGTGATTAGTATTTAATGTAAGCAACACTAGATAAGTAAGGAAAATTAAAAATTGAATATGTAATAAGATGCTTATTTTTGGAAGTTGCTAAGGGATCCCTCCAACCTTAAGGGATAGCTATAACCTTATAAAAACAAATCAAAATTTTTTTTCAAAAATATGTTAAACACACAAATACTAGAAATCAAACAATGAAATAACTAAGGCTTAGATCAAAGAAATTAGTAGTGTAAGTCCCTTATATATAGTTCGTCGGGTTTATTCTTCTTTGGAGATCCTTCTTCAACAACATTAGCTTGGTCTCTATTTCTTTTCTTATTCTTTGGATGTCAGGATATTCACTTATATAGTGACCCATTGTGTGATATTGGTAGCATTCTATTTTGGACATATCAACCTTCCTTCTTGGCCCTTTTGGCTTCTTGAAGTTTCATTTCTTGTGAGAAGTGGAGTATGCATTTGAAAACTTTTCTTCTTCATTGTTGGATACTAAAAACATTCTCATTTATTCTTGGCTACAATAATTCCATAATTTTTGAAAGGTAGGAACTTCTTTCCAATTGTTGAGACCTGAAGCAAAGGAACTCCTAGTAGGTGGCAATCCCAATAATGTAGTAATTACTAGCTCCTTTTCTAGTACAATTTCATCTATAGATTGAATTTGATCTCTAATTCTAGATATCCTTACAAGGAAGGAAGTCATAGTGTCATCCTTTTTCATTTTTTTAGCTCTTAATTCATTCTTCAGACTTGATACTTCACTGATGTTCTTGAGAGTGAAAAATTTGGATAAGGCATCATACATTTCTTGAGCATGGTCTATATTGGAAATGTATGGGATAACATTTTACTTTATGCTTTCTACCATCAGTGTCATAGAAAATAGTTATGACTTTCTAAACTTCACATTATCTGCATCATATGATTCTTCGGTAGGTTTCTTTACCTTTCCTTTGACCAAATCCAAGACCTTGTTCTTTCCAAGAATTGAGTCAATTTTCTTCTTCCATGCCCTATAAATTGATGCTCCTTCCAATTTGTTCCCACTCTTTATTGTGTTATAAATCCCTGAAGGTAGGGAGATTCTTCCCTTATAATATATCCTTATATTGTCACTTATTCAATCCATTAGACTTCCTTCAGTAGATTCTCAAAACTGTGTTTTTTCTTCTTCACCTTAGCTCTACAACATGTTAGAAAATTAGAAAGGAAGAAATATTTTATTATATAGATAATTAATTGTGATTATTTTATCTTTATGTTCTTCTTTTATCTTTTATTTCATCAAGAAATTATCAAAACAATAACACAAGGACAACAGATGTAGCCAAAGAACTAGGGAAAACCCCCATCTAGGGGAAAACAATTCTTCCTTAAATAGATTCTTGAGATAATCCAAGATTCATGACCTAGAAAAATACTTCATACCAAGTCAACCCTCAATCCTTCTTGCAGATGATAACCCTTCAATAGAAACTTCGACCTAGCAGCATCAACTTGCAATAGCAGCTTCGACCTAGCAACTAGCAGTAGCACTAGCACTAGCAAATTCGACTAGACAAAGGAAAACTTCGATATCCCTAGATACTCCACTTGAGTGAGAGATAAATGTCTCAAAATTTTGATGTTGATGTCTTCTTCCTTCCTCCAAAATTTCAAACCCTTTTCTAGCTCTTCTTCAACTTCGCATTTCCCAACTTCTTCCTTCTGGATATCGAACTATGAGATAGAGAGTGAATTGCTCCAAATGAATTTGAACTACCTTGTATTTATAGCCTTCCAGTGAGGTTGAATTATCCTTCCAGAAATTGATTTTATCTCTTTGAGGCCAACTTCGTTTTGAGGGGACAAATAGTATATTTGACGTAATATTAATTCTTTTTACATAATTCAAAAGTCCAAGAAGGGTCTCTTTTAGTGGAAAATGACTCTAATGGCTTAGAATAAATCCTACAAGTTCTCAATGGGGACTTTGACCTAAAACATGATAACCCAAACATGAAACACATGTTTTAATAAGTCATAATAATAAAAATAAAAATATTTTCTTCATTCCTTTGATAAATACATTTCACTCTAACTCAAATACATTTATTAAGAGTGAACATAGTTAAATATTTCAACAAGGGGTGCCTTTCCCTTGCTTCAGATTCGTAAATCCAAAGTATTCCTTCTTTTGTTTAAATTTTTGCTTGATCTTGATAGCGTACCGATAGGAAGCACCGAGCGAGGAGATGTCTATGTAATCCATCTCATTCTAGATGTAACTATGTAGATAGGCGTGGTACTTGAGTACCAAATGTCACCAGAATCCTTGATACCCAACTTTACACAAAGGGTACGAAATAGATTTGTGAATGTTGGCATGTCTTGGTCCCTTCCATGCGGTAACGTGGCCCACTTTATGTATTTATCCTCATAACTCCCAACAAGATAATATTTTTCCTTGATGAGGTCCCGAAATAATTCCAAGTGGATGTGGCTGAAAATAGTGAGGGTTCATTCTTTTCCCGCTTCTCACAATATTTTTTTCACCAGTCCTTGAGATGGGGGGTGACTTTGAGGAGTGAAAAAGTAATCCTTTCCCGATTGGAAAAATCAAGAACCAAAAAATTTCCTTCAATCAGATTTAACCATTTATCTATGACATCGACATCTATCTAACCCTCAAATATGGGGATGTCAAAGTTAACTTGAACCTTAAAGGAAGTGGTGCTTCTAGAGTGGCGGCTGGAAGAAGACGCATCTCCTGTGGTTAGCCGCCGAAGGATCTAGGTAAAGTTGTCCATTATCACGTTCTTTTATCGCTCGAGTGCTTCTTCTAGTAATATTTTGAAATGATCTCTTGCTCCCTCATATTTCTTTTCTTTCACCATGGGAGGCCATCAGGGTTTGCGAGGTTGGCCTTGCAAAGGTTCAACCAGTTCGAGCCCTAACTCCTCATACCCTGACCTCGTTGGGGACATGCAAAGAAAAATAAAGAAAGAGCATACTTCTCTCATACCACTGATCTGAACTTAAACAAGAATGCAATAGAGTACATATATAACCATAAATATAGAGATGAAATAGAAGTAACACTTCATTTCATTAATATCAAAGAACTAAATTATGCTTACATATAGAATGGAAATAAGCTAGCTCAGTCGATGGTAGCTTATCTCTTAGAGGAGATGTGGAAGCTATATGCATCTGAACTATGTTACAATGAGGCTCAAAGGCATTTTTATTATTGAGAAACAATGGAAAACCCTAAACATAAAAAAACCTAACCCTAGGTTGTGCCAAAACTATGTGCTCTGTTGGGGTAAATTGGTACATCAACTTCCTCAAGTCGTAACTTTTTCATATGATCTTCATTTGATGCGCACGATACCTCATTAGAAATATCTATACAAGGATTATAACTTTCTACTACAAAGTTATTCAATCATCCATGTTTGCTCATTTTCCAAAAAAAATGTTGTTTAGGGCCTCAAAATGGCTCTAGAAGTTCAGGACTTGAAAATTTGCCAAAAATAGTAAATTGTGCTACAATTAAGGAAACTGAAAAACTGAAAGAAACAATGGTGGGGGTCCAAATGGAATAGATGAGTGGCCATTAATATCCACCTGCATCACCATTCCCATCATATCTCCTTCTTGTATAACTCTTTGTGGAATAAGTGTTGTCAATAGCCTATACTTGGGATCTCTAGGTGGTTGAGCCTTAACTTTTGTAGTAGCCTATGGAAGCGGCATAACACAAGTTACCTTGGTACTCACTATTGGTGTTGAGATATCAAACACTAGTTTCATCACATTCTTCATACTGCCTCATGTCAGTGGTTGTCATGAAAAGGGTGTAATTATTTTCCCCACATACCACATCACGCCTCTAATCTAGGTGTAGGGCACTAATAGACATGCCCTAGGGTGGACATGGTGGGTGGTAGTGGGCTAAGTTGTAGGTATAAAGGCACTAGTAGAATCTACACACTCCTTAGATTTGTCAACTGTTATCACTCTGATATTTCTTTTGAAGTTAATGAAGAAAGAAAAATCAAAGGTAACCACAAACCACTTTTGGAGATCAGGACCTAACCTTCCTAATCCTCAGAGAGGGTTCTCTCTTTATAATTTAACTTTGTTTTAGTTAATATGATTTTAGGCTAGTTATTGCTTGTACTTAGCGTTTTGTTTTGAAATTTTGTGGTGGGATCACTTTACTTAGATGAACAGAGGTTTGGTTTCTACCATTGGGCTATGGAGTCGAATGTCAGACAAATGAGACTGGATTGAGTTCTAAAAACAATGTCTACAAGGCAAGATAGATGAGTTACTATAGATCTCAAAGGCTAAATGGTGAATGGCTTCAAATCGAATTCAGAGAGAAATTAAGGGTTCCCTAGGCCGGACTTTGGAAGGAATGAAATAAGTCAACCAGGATAGGAGAGAAATTAAGGGTTCTCAAATCCGGGTATCAAAGAAAAACATGTAAATGACTAACTATGAAAAATAGAGTGTAATTAAACAAATTCTAAGTGATATTTCTAGTTAATTCATTCAGATTTTGGACACATCTAAGATTATGAAACAAATAAGAAAGGTAACAAAATCACACAAAGAAAGTACTTCACTGCAAATGGCTGATCTCATGAATCCTGTAGCGAAATGCTTTTATTACTTGCTCCAGTCTTTTGACTTGAAAATGGTACAATCAGCCTTATGTTCAAGATCAAAATAACTCTACAAATGTAAAATAATCCACGATAATACTTCGAATTTTGAAGTATTTACGCAAAAGAAATTACAAAATATCTAAAACTGCTTTCAGAACTAATCTAGGAAAAAAGGAATATCTTCTTGCAAGACGATAGAGACAATTATTGAACTACTATTTGTTGTCCCTATTATTAAGGTTTTGTTGGCTTTTCTCTTTCATATTTTTCCCTTTATGCTGCTTGGTTGTTTGGTCTTTACGATGTATGTTCTGTTTAACTTTAACCTTTCACCTGATACTCTTTCATCTGATACACTTTAACCTTGCTGACCTGTCAATATCCTTTTACCTTGTTGTTTCACTTTTTATTGTAGATTTCTAATTTACTATCCTTTTACTATAGTAAATCATTCAGTTTTTCCCATCTTTCTTCATCTAGTAATTGGATATTGATAATTTTTTTGTATATCTCATTTGCCTCTGTATATTTGGAAAAAGTGGGCTTATTAATAAACAAGTATTATACCTCATGTTAGAGGTAAAAGAAGTTTTCAAAATTTTGGTACAAGACATTGCCTATTAGCATGCCCTTCATAGTGAAGTGATCACCCATTCTTTGGCCATTTCCTTGATCTTCTTGTTATAATCTTCCTGTGTCATTAACTTGTCATTTATAACTAAGGTATTAGGTAATCTCTTTTCCTTCAAAATTTCAAACTTAGCCATGAACCTATCAATGGCCAGCTGCATGTTCTGACACTTATCTTCTAAATTCAACATCAAATTCCTCTTGGTGAGGACTCTTCTGACTTCCAAAATTGTACCTATCCTGTCAAGCTCTTACAGTTCATACTTATTCTTGGATTTGAGGAAGTGGATGATTCTTGCTGCTTCCTCTGGAATATATCCAACTTATATTTTAACCCTTTCAATGGCTTCTGTAGCCTACTTTATTAAAACTATCTGCTCAAATATGACCTAGATGGATGGCCAAATATCATTGACAGAGTCAATGATATTGGCCCACAGTTACTCTTTAGCCTTTCCTATTGGTTCAGTCAAGGTCAATTCTTTTTCCAAGCTCTTTATCCTCTCATCCATCCTTGTAGCCTTTTTTTGTTCTTCCTTATGCATGATCTGGGCAAGCTTGTAATCTGTCTCAAGGTTGCTAACTTTCTCCTTTAGTCTGTTCATCTCATTAGTCTGAATGGAAATTTCTTCCATTGCTTTGACTAGTCAGTTTGCTTCTTCACTTGTGGAGGTCATTGTTTTTGATCATGTTATTGATGTAGTCTGTGTAGATGTTGGTAGTGCAGTGGCCATTAGAGCAGTGGAAGCTAATTTTGCTGCCAAAGTAGAAGGTACAACTATGGTCACTATTGGAATGACAGTTATAGGATCATTATCAATACTAGCTTGTTTGAGCTAGATCAAGCTATCCAATTCCTTCTCCGTCTCCTTTAACTGGTCATTCAGTTGTAGCACCAATTCCATCATCTCCTCATGATTGGCCTAGCTTTCTAGGACTTCCTTTGTTTGTGGGTGCTGCAAGTGAGGAAATTTGAGTTGTTTCTTGAGGGTTGTTATGTCCTCAATCTTCTTCTTGATCAGTTTCTCTATGGCCTTTACATCACTTGTGTCATGGCCTAGTTCAATAACCAAATCCTCCAAGGACTTTATCCTGGTGTCTTTAGCCTGTGAAGAGACTCTCTCTAGCTTGAATTGAGCTGTCACATTCTCTAATGAATCCTAAAACTTGTAATCAGCCATGGCCTTTGTTGTGAGGGTGGAGTAGATAATTTCTCCAGCCTGCTTATGAAATTCGATCTGATCAATGGGATGAACATCCCTAGCCAAGACCTCAAAATTGGTCTTCTTGTAGTCTGCTAAGGTCTTCGGTTGCTGTACAGTGGGCTGTAGGAGTGAGACCTACATTTTTCCTTCTTTGGTGTCAAAGGATGATATCAATCTAGTCTGGTTTGGTGGTGTGAGCTTGAGGTATTGTGCATATGTTTCTACCTTCAGTCTTTCATTCCTCATTTTGATTTCTTTAAATCTGTCTTCGATTTCTTTTCCTTGTCAGCTAGCCTGACATAGGAAGAAATCTCCATACTCAGTTTTCTATCTATCAACTGTGTGTTGGATGTTCATGGTTGTTGTGTCTCCTCTGATGCAGCTACTTCTTTACCTTTCTGTCTCATTCCCTTAGCGTCAATTATTTCTTCTGATGCAATGTTATCCACCTGTTCAAAGATAGGATTCAATTTGGGCCTCTTTCTTGGTTCCATCAGCTCATTATTAGTCTCCATGGAAGAGCTAGATCCATCATCCCTGCTCCTCTTAGGATTCTTCTCCTCATTTACTGGGGTTTGTATGACTGGAGGAATGTTCATTGGCCCTCCCTATTCTGGAACCTATAGGAAAGAGTCATGATCAAATTGTCTATCCAAATCAATAAGTGTATTCTCTATGTCCACAACATTATTGTCCATGTCAATCAAGGTGTTCTCCACCTACTCATCCTGGTTAGCAAACTATTCAATGTCAGGCCTTGGGTGGTGAATGTATGTTGCCAACTTAACCTTGAGTCTGAGCTTGTTCATGACCACATGAGGGTCATAGTGCCAGATGAAAGTGTTTTTAAATTTCATTAATTGAAGTAACATGTCAACCTCTATTCCAGCCTCTTTGTTGTTCAAAATAAATGGTCTCATTTGGTTCTTCACTTTGAACTGGATTTTCTTCCTATAATCTAGGAATTTGATTTCATTAGAGTTGATCATCTACCTAAAGTACTCAAGAGAAAATATCCTCATTGGGAGGTACTTGGGAAACTTGTAGGGGGTTAGCTCATAGCCATAAATCCTAATTTCATTGTGTTTTTGGTACAAGTACCAATCTCCCACCTTGCTATTCTTGGCCAATTGCAGTACTCTATTAATTTCAGGGCTGATTCTAGGCTGAGTCTTAGAAGTCATCATGTTTATAACTGGGTATACAAAAGAGTCTATAAATTCTTTGTAGGTGAATGACGTTGAAAACTTGTGGACCAAGGGTGTCCAGCAGATTATTGATCTCTCCATTCCCTTGGTGTCCAATTTCTGGATCCTCAAATTGTTATCGGGAAAACTAGTGTGCATTCAGAGCTGTTAGTCCCACTAAGACGGGTAGCTGTCTTAGAAACAAACAAACTAAAGTTACTTGCGTTTTCCTTTATAAGAAATAGATGAGAGAGAATCAGAGAGTACTAACCTCAATCTTCTGCTTGGCTCCTTGCTTTTTTCCTCTCCCCTTTGATAGATCTTTGTCACTCCTTCCTCACTTGTCTTGCTTCAAAGAACACATGTAGAGTCAAAGCAGCATAATACCATCAAAGCCTAGAGATCTATAACCATAAAAAATATAGGATAAGATATATATTGACCATACAAATGCATATATAAATTCAATATTCAAAGACATACAAGAAAATGGAGGAAAACTCAAATAGCTTCATTGATAGAAGTAGTAGAAGAGAGGATTACAACCGATTGATCTGACCTAGTGCCACCTCCTAGCATGAAAGACCTTCTTCACCTCATGAAAAGCTAGATCACCCAATGCTATGATGTTCCACAAAGAAACAAATAACACTTGCTTACAACATGCAAAATTCTAGCCTCTGGATCTCTAGGAGGAGGGATCCATATATAGATGTTTGCAGGTGGGTGAGTCAGTTTCTGGGTTTTTGATTAGTGTCATTTCTCTGATAGTTTTTAGTTCCACTTGGAGATTTCATGATCTCTTACTCATCTCTAGGTGAATTCAGAGAGGCAAGTGCCACAAGAGAAGTTTTTGAAAGATTCCATGATCATCCACCTTGCAAACTATCTCTGCCATTTGTCTACTCTTGCCCATCACACCCCATAGAATGGATTTTCAGTATGCATTGCACACCCCATGTGCATTAGGTGGGATGAATTGCACTTTGACCATGGAGCAGGTGAGATGGTCCAGTTTTGACCAGTTCTAAGTAGTTTTTCATGGAGAACTTTTGGGAGATGATGTAATCAGCTGACCTTGTTCCTTTAGGGTAGGAAAAAACACTTTTAGGGACTTAGAAGCCCTTGGTTTATGGACATATAATATTGGGGTTGCAGTGCCCAAATATGTCTATAACAGTTGCCCCCTGAAGCATGAGGTTGTAAATCTTCTGATGTTGGGTGAAATGCTTTATCATGAGGATCCGAGCTTTTTTGAACTGGAAGGTGACCTGTAATAAGATACAATACAATACATTATCTTCATAATATTTTCATGATTTAGTTGATGTGGTCATTCCCATGCTTAGCTTTATAAATTCATTTTCATGTACATTGGACAGACAATGGTCTCTATGGCAGACTGATGATTCTGGTAGAGCCATCATCCTTTGGCTTGGATGATTATCTGTGCAGCTATGATGTACATTTGATGTTTTTATTTTCTTGAATATATTGTAGCCTGGATGCATGAAACTAGATCTAGGGTCTTCAAACTCGTTCAATCTTTGCCTGAAGTACAAGTCGATCCATGTGAAAAGATGTTTTGAAGTCAAACATGGAAAGACATCGCCTGATTACCAACCAGTGATGTAAGCTATTAATAGGCACGAGAGGAATCACCGATAATGATGATGACCATCAAGGTATGGCAGTACAATTCATGTGGTGCGAATACATGAGTTGATGTCGAACACCACGTAAAATATTTTGGTCGAAGGCCATTGATGTAAACCTGTCGTCGGAAGTGAGAAACTTGCCATTAAGGCATGCAAGCTTCAAAGTACTGAAAGGGTTGTTCCTAAGTCAACTTCTTGGATAATGAGCTGACGTTGACAAGAAGTAAACTGTCATAGGAGGGCCTTAATGAATCCCACATCTATGACACGAAATAGAGCAAATGATTTTGTGGAGGTGAAAACAATCTGATGATACAAGGTTCAGGGTGACAGTCATGAAAGAATGAAGGGTGAAGGTATTGCAGTAGATGAGACACAAGCTGGGTTGGTGAATTTTCTAAGTGACTTCTCTTGAACATATCGACGACAATGAAATGGATTGGTAGCGTTAACCCCAAAAATGGATGGTACTGTGGACCAATGGTGATATGACTGGTGAACGGAATAAGCCAACCCGACTCAATCATGGTGATGGAGTGAAAGTGTCATGCTCAAGAGCAACCTACTACCAATAAAATTTCTTCAAGTTTTCTTCCCAATATTTCCCTAGTCATTTCTGACCAGTACCTCTTTATTTTTGTCAAGCTTGAGGAGGATAACATATTCTTGTTCTATAATTTTCTCTTCGGGCAAACCCGTCGCTATGTTTTAATGAGCCTAGTGACAGTGAAACTCGTTCTTGTCTGCATGGACAAGTTTGTCACTATTGTTTTAATGAGTTTAACGACAAAGAAAACTCAGTCCTTTTCAATTTTAGAGAGTCTGAAAAGAGTTAGAAAGGAAAGTCCAGTAATCCTTTTTCGTAATATAATCCCTTAAGTCTGAAAAAGTATAAAATAATACGAAAGGAATGACTTTTCGATAGTTTTAACGAGCCGAACAAGACAAGCGCTCAATATTTTTGTGCAATGATCCCTTAGGTCCAAAAAGATTAAAATCTAGAGGAGGGATGGCACTTCCAATCACTTTGGCGAGCTAGAGAGGCCAATTTCTCAGCAACCTTTTCATATTTTACAAGTCAGATGAAAAGAGCTTAAAGAAGACTCATTTTTTGAGGAACGAGTGATGATTTTGGATAGCAGCTGGTTGCAGGTATGGTATGGAACGTTTCAATCAAAGAAGTGTAAAGAAGGTGGCTAATAGGATCACTCGTCGCAACTGTTCCTCAAAAGGGGTAAACAATCAAATAAAGGTGTATGATCGGCTAGAAAGAGTGAAGGTGATGGTAAGAACATGACCAAGGCTCAAAAGATGATAATGATGTGATTCCAATGGCTATTTAATGAAGGTGGGTTCATTTTTTAATGAGCTTAAACTCTAGTGGAACATATGCTCATTTCTAGGTTTATTTTTTAACGAGCTTGAACTTCACGTAAAACTACTCATGCCAATCATAAAATAAGGATGTCTCATCAGTAGGTTCATTTTTTAGGGATCTTGCCCCATTCGCAACTTTTCTCCGGAGCCTTTTTCATGCAAGCTAGGAATGACCAACTACTGTCCTGGGGGTTAATTAACTATTAGGGTTAGGTAGGAAAACTCTTCCTTTACTTTGTCGGTGCCATTTGGCTCTTGCAATGGTGAATGGTTGATCAAACCAATCACCTGACTTAAGTAGTTGAAGTCAGTAAAAACTATGGGGTTAAAGTTACGCTAGTCACTTCTCACCTGTGTACAAAAGGTTTGCATGCCCCCAGGTATAACGAAGTAGAGCTTCCAGGTTACCATTCATTTGTAGACAAAACACTTCCTTGGCTCTGTCAGGAGTATAACTTTTGATGGAGGAACCCTTTTCCAGTCTGATCCATTTTCCTAAACGGACAAGATTGTCGGACTAGTCATATTCCTATGCGGAAACCTACCTTATATCTGGGGTTTTCCTACCGAAGCAGACCAGGGCGCATGCCTCCTGGGTTTCAGTCACATTCACCGAATCACTCGTGTTCATCAGGTGGCTTAACTGGAGATTGATGAGACATTCCTTGTGCAAAAATACCAGTTAGGGATGGCACTTGACTATTAGCTATGTGTGAACCGGGGAATGAAAGTTGGTCTACAAGTTGGACCACTTTGCCTTCATGCGAAGAACACATCACTCAAAAGAGCGAGGAAACAATAGCTCCCATGCTATAAATGTAGTCACACCCAGGGAGTAGATTGTAATATAAAGGTCCTTGGACTACCATTACTTTCCAGTAGACAATTTCCCTTCTCAAAGTTATAGGCAAACTCGAAAGGATCCCTAATGGTCGACTAGTTCCTTTGTCGAAGCCTGTTAGATTTCACATCTTAGGCAGAAGCAATGGCAAACCAAGTGCTTTCCAAGAAGTTGAGGAAAGGATACTCACAAAAGCCTCTTCATCTATGATAGTACCGACCATGACCATTCTGTAAGCTTGTACTATGATTTGGAATGGTACATTAGATGGTAGACGGGGTCTACCTAGTAGATTCCAATCAAAGGAAACTACTAGGTTGCTTGGAGGTGGGACTGAATAAACGGCCAGATACATCTCTAATGAACTTCCTTCCTTCAATAAAGGAATGGGTAGATTGTCTCCATGTTCATCAGATTTTGTGTTGACGAAAATAATTTGAACGGTGTCATTCTCATTCTCTTTGGTGACCATATCATCTGAAGGTAGACCTTCTGAAAACAAGACTGGGTCGACTGTTGTCTCAACCCATTGACTTTGATCCAGGGTGGACTCAGAGGGTTTATCTTCAATGATAAATGCTTCGACCAACCACAAAGGTGTGTTAGTCGGATTTTCAAATAGTGATGGACTCGACAAGAGTTTCTTGTATCTAGGAGGAAGTCGTAACGGTGAAGCCGGATGGTTATCCAAGATTCTTTTAGCTTCGTCTAGGAAGGGACAATGGTGGATGGCATGATTGCCTTCACACAGTCTGCAAGGAAATTTAGATCTTCCTTTCTTTCCATTGACTTCGTTTTCACTAGTTGACGGTGTACTCTCAACATGATCATCAGAGGTTGACGACACTGGATTGTGCAAGCGGGGAGGCTAGTCCCTTAAGGTCCGTGGGATGCAAGGACAATCTCGATGATAGTGGTCTCCCTTGCAAATGACACATGGAGCTTTAGGTTTGAATTGAAAACTGCTTTCGACACTTGAAATACTATTAATTCAAATCAAATACATGAGTAACAATGTAATCAACTATCTAAAAGAAGAGGATTCTTTTCTTTGACTAAAAATGACACTTGCGACACTTTCAAATAAAAAGACGACAGTTCGATTAAGCTATTATTTGTAAAGGAGAACTATAAATGGCAAAAAATACATAAAAACATTCACAATTCTTTGTACAATGGAGGTTGAATAATGCAAAGGAAGGGAGTTTCAACAGTGGTATACTGATCACAGACAACAAAACTCTTGAATAAAGCTGAAGAGAATGAAGAAAACCCAAAATCTATAGGCAAAAACAGTCTTATCTGATCATCGCACCTGTAACACAGGGAAACATGGATGTATCTCACCTACAACACACGGGAGGTGCGATGCATCCAGACTGCCAAAAGGAGATAGTGCAATTGTCCAGGGAGGAGACTGGGCTTGGTTTTTTGTCATAGTTTGCATCTTAGTTCAGGGATTTAGACTGAGCTAATGATAGTCAGTAAATACAAAACATAGGGGCTGATCTAATGAGGTTACTTGAGCAACCACCAGGGCACTTAGGATGTTTGGAAGTCAGATGTTTAATTCATAAACTAACCCAGAGATTGACTGAAGCAGCATTTATCTACTTTGTAGTTGCATAGAAAAAGCAGTTCAAAGGCTAGCTGGCTTAACTTCAGGGTCCGTCTATAGTTTATATAGTTAACAAACTAGAAACAAGCAAACAAGCTATTCGCTCCCCAGTGGAGTTGCCATTTTGTTATCGGGAAAACTAGTGTCCATTCAGAGCTGCTAGTCCCACCAAGATGGGTAGCTATCTTAGAAACAAACAAACTAAATTTACTTGTGTTTTCCTTTATGAGAAATAGATGAGAGAGAAGCATAGAGTACCAACCTCAGTGTTCCGCTTGGCTCCTTGCTTGTTTCCTCTCCCCTTTGACAGATCTTTGCCACTCCTTCCTCACTTGTCCCACTTCAAAGAAAACCTGTAGAGCAAAGCAACATAATACCATCAAAGCATAGAGATCTATAATCATAAAAAATATAGGATCAGATATATATTGACCATACAAATGCATATGTCAATTCAATATTCAAAAACATACAAGAATATGGAGGAAAACTCAAATAGATTTACTGATAGAAGTAGTAGAAGAGAGGATTACAACCCATTGATCTGACCCAGCACCATCCTCCCAGCATGAAAGCCCTTCTTCACCTCATGAAAAGCTAGATCACCCAACACTATGATGTTCCACAAAGAAACTAACAACACTTCCTTATAAGATACAAAATTCCAGCCTCTAGATCTCTAGGATGAGGGATCCATATATAGATGTTTGCAGGTGGGTGAATCAGATTTAGGGTTTTTTATTAGTGTCATTTCTCTGATAGTTCTCAGTTCCACTTGGAGATTTCATGATCTCTTACTCATCCCTGGGTGAATTCAGAGAGGTAAGTGTCATAGGAGAAGTTTCTGGAAGATTCCATGATCATCCACCTTGCAAGTTGTCTTTGCCATTTGTCTACTCTCACCCATCGCACCCCATAGAAGGGCTTTTCAGTATGCATCACACCCCTCGTGTGCATTAGGTGGGATGCATTGCACTTTGACCATGGAGCAGGTGAGATGGTCCAGTTTTGACCAGTTCTGAGCAGTTTTTCATGGAGAACTTCTGGGAGATGATGTAATTAGCTGACCTTGTTCCTTTAGGGTATGAAACAACAATTCAAGAACTTAGAAGCCCTTGGTTTATGGAAATACAAGATTGGGGTTGTAGTGCCCAAATATGTCTATAACACAAAAGGAAATTATTTGTTGTAATACAAGAACATATGAAACAACACTGAGGAGTATTTGAAGACTCTTTCAGTGGGAAATCTAGTGAATTGTTCATGCATTCTGTCTGCAATGAACTAGGCATAATCATACACACCAACAGGAGGCTTCCCTGGAGTGAAAATGGATAAGAAGGCCATGATTACATCATCGACATGCTCATCGGATGTGAATCCTAGGATGTATGAGAGCATGGTGATTATTCTCTTGCCAGTCTCTGAAAAAATAGTGGCAACGTAGGGTGGAATGTACTTAGGAGTATGTTTCTCCTCAATGATGAAATTCTGGAATATTTGTTTGATTTTTACTGGGCCCAGTGTGATGTACAAGTCCAATGGGTTTCCAATGGGAAAAGGAGTCAAATTAGGACTAGGTTTGATTTGTAGCATCTGGTTGATGGATTCAACAGTGATGGTGAATAATATCTCATGGTTTGGTGCCTCAATAGCCCGGTGGCTTGGAACATAATAGGAATGACAAAAATGTGCTATGGCTGGGAATGGGTGGACTTCTAGGAATGTATATTTGGGCAAATTGGATTCCCAAAGGTGTATATCATCAGCATGGTTTAGGAACATATCCTTGGCCCAACAATGGATTCTCAGAAGGTGGCTTGAGGTGGTTGTATCCTTAATTTGAAAATCCCTGTCTAACAAGGCCAAATGGTCAATGTCTAAAAGAGCGGTTGTCACTGGTCTGACATCCAAAGAGGTTGGGGAAGCCATCTTTGTGATAAAATGTGGGAATTGCGCTTATACTTCCTATGGGAATGAAGTCTTGATAAATTTGGCACAGGGGTAGGGTATTGGAAGTTTGTAGGTCAAAGTTTTGTTATTTTAGGAGAGGGAATACTCTCAATTTAAGGAAATTCAATTATTTCTTGAATTTTACTATATGTTTTAAACTGAGGGGGTCATTTTGGTTTTATGTCAAAATACCTGGATATTATGGTCGGGGCTGCAAACTGGTTTTTGAATGGTGGTTGCAGAAGTTTTTGTGGCTTCAAGTGTGCTGTGGATGGTTAAAATGGGTGTCTAGAGCTTCTTCACGCTGCAATTGGTAGTCGAAACTGGTTGGAAAAGCTCGGGGGCGTAGGAGGGCTTAGAATTCTTTCATAGAGAAAATGCATGAAAAGAGTGAAAATGGGGGTTTGTGGGATTTTAACTGGGAATGGTTAGAAAATTGACGGGGAAAATGTTCTTATGAACGGTGATGGTTTTGCTATATGGCGGGGAGGCAGTATTTGGGGGATATTGCACCACTTATGGTGGTCGGGCGGTATTTTCCCAAGAGCACGCAACTTAGTGCAGTGCTGCCATGTAACCTAAGGGGGCGCAAGAAATACTGCCCATATCATGTGCTTTAAGGCTGGTAAAGGTCAGGCAGTGAGCGGGTGCGATATGGGCGAGGGCCATAGGATCTGGGGGTGGACAATCCAATGGTCATTGTGTTGCGAAGATGCACGGCGGGAGATGGGGGTGGGATTTAGCGAGGCCCATGGTAAATTATCCGTAAGTGTAATTAATCACTGTATATAAGCGGGATTAATAAAGTAATGTAGGTTTATGGAACATAATGGGTAAAAGTGAATTTTCAGGATTAATAGAGTAATGCGCTGGGGGCAGTAATAGTTAGGATAGGAGGTTTTAGTGGGTTTTTTGCAGTTTTTAGGGGAATTAATCAAAGGGAAAGTGATTTTTCCAAGGGGAAAAGGGTTTCACAATAGGGGAAAGGGATTTCTAGGAATGGGGATGAATTTAGAAGGTAAATTGGCTAGGGAATGTGTGAAACCAAGGGGTAGGAGTCAAAATGAAAGGAAATGGTGTCTTCATAAGCCATGAAGGGGTAAAAGGGAAATTAGTATGTATATAGTGGGGGGTGAAATGCAATGGGGAGGAATTAGGAAAATCAGCTTATGAGCATCCTTTTTCTTTCACAATTTCTCCTGCACACTGAAACATATGATTAAACATGATAGATGTGCTTATGCCTCAAATAGCTTGTATTTCTCTAACCTTTCTTCTACTTACCCTTTTACTTACCCTAACATTTTTTTTTCATTTTGTTGGGTGCACTTAAGCTAGCAAACCCTTTTATTTCATTTTTCTTTTATGAAACAAACTATCTAATTCTAACCTTATATCTTCCAAGGACTCAGATTAAACTGATGAGCTCCTTTTATTTCTCTACCTATCTACTAACCCACCAATATTAAACTGCTTGGTTAGATTTTTATTATCTAACTATAAACATGAAATTAAAAGCATGAAGTAGTCAAGATTAAACAGTTTGGCTATCATGGGTTATGGCATGTATGACAATCTGCACACAACAATTATGTAAGACAGTAAAGTAAAGAGGAGTGGCACTTGAACATGCACACTTTCATGATTTATTTTTTGTTTGGGGTTCATATTTTTTCAATTTTTTTTATCTTTTCTTATTTTTATTATCCTTTGATATTTATTTTAGGACATACCCTCTTTACATTTTTAAATTTTAATATGGAAAAAATTTATAGAAAGCAAAGGTATGTATAATATTATGATATTTAACCTCAGCTAATTCAAAATTATGGATCCTATCACTATAGGACTCTAACAACGACAATGACACCAACCCATCCAATGGTTGAGGGTCATCCACATCCCCAAGATGTATGATGATAGTGCCTTGAGGTCATGCAGAGTCTTCCATGTGTCAACAACATGGGCCTCTCGCACAACCTCACGGCTCCATATTTTTTGCTTCCACCTGGTGCAAAACACTACCACGTGTTGTCGCTCATGTAAATTGGTTCCCCATCACACTATACCACATTCCACCTAACACCTACCACATCTACAACCATGTCCTCATATTTCCCATTCCTCGCTCTTCACATGCCATGTCACTGTTACTTTGTGCCTCACCCCAATATCACAAGCACCACAACCAAAAAGCCATCACATATGATCAAACGATGGAGATGGTTTCTCATCAGATGGTCATAAAGGCCCTTGCACCAAGAAGATTCATGAAGGATAGATGGGCCAGGCACTGTGGAGATGGCCACGTGTTAGCTCCTCACCACTTCTACTACACTTCAAAGCCCTTCATGGCTAGGAGCTTATAAATTAAAAGTAACACAACTTGGCACCTACCACTAACATGGAGAAAATGGAAGGTAGATACATGTTCATACCATACATGTGCCTCGAATATTTCCTATATAAGCACCAAAGAGGCCAAATTTTGTGTTTCTTGTAGGAATTGTTCATTATGAACTCATGTCGGCCTGTTACCATGGTCTAAAGCTATTAATCCTTGAGCTCTTATCAAAGAACATTGTTATAGGCTCATCCACTGACCAATTTTATCATCTTTTTTTGTCTCAAGCCTTACGAAAGGGAAATAGTTTCTAGCCCCTATGCACCCATACTATGGGAAACATTTTCACCTATGTCACCTCTATCACTATAGAAAGAATCCTCTTTGGATATCTCAGTGCATGCATGAAATTGCAAAATTGTGTCTTCAGTGGTTGGAACTTAGCAAGGGTCTAAAATCAGGTGTTTATAGCTA
>APFE031397805.1:70779-83896 GCA_000404065.3 Pinus taeda | reverse complement strand
GAAATTTTTGGGAGTGGGGAGGGATGTTAGGAAGCAGGAGAAAGTGGAATCTCAGAGATTGAGTGAGGGGAAGGGGTCAAAAAGGGCAAATCACAGGCCAAACCTAGAAAATTGCCAGATTTTAGCTAGAAACTAGGGTTTGTGCAAAAATGAAGAATTTGGCGGATCTAAGGGATGGGAAGTGTTTGATAAGGTACATGAAGGATAGGAGAAGGTGTATGAACATCATGAAACAATTTTTGCCAATGATTTGACCATCCGAGAGAAAATGGCTTCAAAACCCTAGGAGAGGGAAATGACCTTGCCTGGGCACAACTGAAGCATGAACAAGATGTAAAATGACTCATTAGACACTGACATGATAATCAAAACCCTATGAATGATGATAGACTCATCTGAATGATGACATGGACTGACATTTGGGCAAACCCTAGACCTAAAGCCTAGTGACCAAATTTTGCTTGAAGACTCACTGAAATGACAAAATTTGACCTTGACACTTCAAAATCACTATGTAAGAGCACATTTGATCACTGGAGGAAGGCTGTAAAGACTGACGCTAACAGTACCAACCTTGTGTTTAGAGGCACCGACCTTGTGTTTAGAGGCTCCAACCTATAGGACACCAACCCTTCTATGGTACAAGCTCCGACATGGTTTCTTGAGGACATCGATCCTCTAGGGATCCAACTCTATTCTCCAAGGTATGAACCTTGTCTTTTCGAGGCTCCAACCTCTTGGGCTCCAACCCACCACAATACTTCGTCAAGATATGTTTGGTAGTAACTCATGCATCCCAATGTCTTATTCAACGAGCCTTATTAATCTTAAGCTATCTCTTCACTTTAGTCTCCATGTATCATCATCAATGTAAACCTTTTTCTTCACATGAAGGTGTCTCTGTTGTTCTTCATGGTACCCAAAATAAGGATCTTCAAGTTACCTCATGATGGCTAATGCATCATAGTCTTCAACATTATCTTCAAGACCTTCAAGGCATCTTCAATAATGTCTCAAAGGTGATGTCTTCAATCTGGAACCTTCTTCAAGGTTACTCCACAAAGACTTCAATCAAAGTCTCCAAGAGTGTGTTCAAGCTATCCTTTAAAACATGTCTTCAAAAAAAATATCCACTGGCTCCTCAATGGATGATCCAAAACCCTTCACTGATTTCAATGAATGTTGATACAAAAAAATGAGTGATATACTTACTTGTGTTCCTTCAATAAGGTTCTTCATTGTACATATTTATTTAGCTTCAAACATTGTCCTTAACTGTCCAAAATAGGTCTCCACCATTAGTCTTCACTATAGGTATAGGAGTATTAATGTTTCAATCATACTTCAACTCCGAATCTGAAATAGTGTAAAATTGGCCTTGACCCTTCCTTGACTTTGTTGACTGTTCACTTCAGTTCTCTTAGGATAATTCCACAAGAAGTCTACACACAGAATCTTCGTGTCTTTGTCTACTGTGCCCAAGCTCTTCTTCAACATCCTGATGTTATCCAATCCTTCTTTGTAGTCACAGATCCAATGATAACACGGTCAATGAGGCGATCAAAGTATCTTGTTCATACTGTAGATGACACAATTCAAATCTACAACAAGCACAATTTAATGAGAAGGTTGTTGCACTAATTCGATGTGATAGACTACAACAAGAGATCCAAGGTAGAGATCAACTATATGTACCACAGAGATGTCTACGTAGTCACATTAATATTAATCGAGCCATAGGAAGTGAGACTTCAGGTTGGAGAGATAGATGTGCCACAATCCAAAGTTAAGATCTGAAGTTTACCTCTGTCCAAGCTACCATAGTTCTGAGTCTATTTTAGTCAGGCAGCTCCGAAGTATATTTGCCACAGGTCTGTTGTAGGTCTAAGTGTGGTCAAAACACTTGTTATGGTTGCCTGGAGGTGTCAATTTCGTTTTATAAACCCAAAGCAGAAATATTCGTTGTCCTTATCTTCAAGAATACTCCTCGTTGTCCTTTGTTGTCCTCCTTACTGTTTCCCACCGAATTATGAAATTGAGATTGAAAAATGATGACTAAAGAATGAGCTTGAATCCCTAATAAATAGAGGTTTTCGCACAATAAAATGAAGATACACGTCACTATATGGAGGCTGACTTGAAAGAGAAGGTGTAGGTTGGCTCAATGTCAAAATAATTAATTCTAAATTAAAAATTCATTATCCCCTCAACCGCTGGGAGTTTTGGTGCAAGTAAGGGCTCATTGGAAAGAGGAAAAATTTCTCTTTAAGATGGTATAAGTCCCATTGAGAAAATATTCTTCTAAGTTGGAAAAAAAAAATTTCTCTGTGACTGTCCTTAAATCTTATGCCTAAAAAGTTTAGGATGGCATGATTAATGTTTAGGATAGTGGGTTCTTCATTGTTTTCAATATATGAGTGTGTCAACATGTAGGAGTGTTTCATTTATGTCATCATGAGTGTATGCAATAATGAGATTATCATCTCATGTCATCATATAATTGTGCAACGATATGTTGTAGGCAGTATCATTAGGAAAGTCTCTTTCAATCATCAATCACGTCATCACTTAGTCTTCCAACCCTCATCAAGCACCATCATTGAGTGTGGAAATATAAGAGTATAACATCATCACAAGTATGGCTCCACTAAGTGTAGTTCTTCACATCAAGGGATTGTACCTAGGGACTAGATCACTAATTAGACACTTGGAAACTTCTTAGGGAAAGACATCATCATCTGGAACCAGGTTTCTCAAGAGTATTGACACCTCATTCAATGCCTTATTGACATCAATGACAATGTAGATTAATAGTTGAGTTCTAGAGGAACAGTTTCTAGTTGGAAAGGACTGGGGGAGATACTGGCAAAAGGGAAATGGCCTGAAGGAATTGTGCTTGAAGGACGAGTTGATTCTAGAGAAGAGGGTTTCATAGGAGCTTGTTGTTGGGAAGACATACCAAGTCGCTTGCCAATGGCCATGACACTTGAAGCATGCAAATACTCGAAGCACTAGGATTTGAATGAATAGGTGGTGACCCATAATAAGGCCCAAGTAGTGTGGAATATTTATAGACCCTAGGGGAAACATCAGTTAGGTTAGGGGTGGTCTTATTTCTAGTCATTGATGAGTTAGTGGATTGAGGGAAAGTCTGCGACTAGGGGTCATAGTAAGTCAACCGATCGATAGTGACGATATTTCCATTACGAGGGAAGCACATCTTACGAAAGACAAAGGATGTGATAGCTGACATGGCATATGTGTAACTACAACCCAACAAGATGTTATAATCTAAATGGGAATCAATGACTTCGATATCAATCATGATTGTTTCTCCAACAATAGTGATGGGGAAGTTGCGATATAAACCGAGGGGTTGCGACGAGTGATTGTCCCAAGCATGAAGAGTGATAGTGGATGGTGACAAGTCAGGGAAACCAATTTTCTTCCAGATATAACATCCATCACACATGTGGAGACATCTATACACCTCTAACCAGTGGTGTTTTCAATGGAGACTAGTATCTAAAAAGAAACAGATGAAGGTAGGGGGGATGTTCCACTTTATCAACATTAAGAGGAATCTAGAGTGCCCAAAGCAAATAATAGAGCTTTCTTTTGGGATGGGATGTCTCGATGACTTCCAGCGTTGAAATCAAGGTAGGAGACTACGCAAAGTCATCTACGATGCTATATGTATGGGTGTCTTTAGAAGAAGCAACATTTGAATGTAATGGACCTTTGGTGATCTTGGGGTTAACCTCTACCTTAGGTGGAGGGATCTATAAGGCACCCTTTGGTGATGATAGGGGCTTAGTGAAAACTTTGGGTTGGGAATTTGTCATTGAATTACCAAGAGGTTTTTCATATTGGCGTGACTAAGTCTAGAGGTTGATTTCTTCGTTATCCATCATGAGGATTTGGTAATTAGTTTTGCTAGAGTGTGAAGGTTGGAGGGCTACGACACTCTCGATGGGTTGGGAAGCCACATATCCTTGATGTGGAAATGGATTAGTCAGTGTTTTTGGTTGCGACAAAGAGGGAGGAGGATGTGGAGCTATAGGTTGGGGTCCTCTAGAGGCAGTTACTTGAGCTTCCCATGCCTGGCACATTTGAGGTAAAAGGGGACAACATGAGTATAATGGCCAAAGGCTCTGCAACAAGCACAATTTTAATTAGTTCTAAAAGCCTTGTTCTTCTTTGGTTTTCCACCTTGTTGTTGGGTTGCGGGATTAGGTTGGTCACTCTTAGGGGAATTAGGTTGTCAAACTTGATTTCCTTGGTTACCTTGAGGTTGTTGATTTCGGTTACCCTTCCTCTTATTCCTTCTCTTAGGGTTGGGGGGATTCATAATATTATGTTGAGAATACACTTTATTTTGTGGAGGTGGTTGTTGTTGTTGTAGAGGAAGTGGGGACATGGAAGGTTGAGGCATTGGTGCCAGTGGGGTTGGAGTGCTAGGTAGTGCATAAGGATAGGGTTCACGACAAAATTTTGATAACTAGGTTCAACAATAGCTCACCTTGGAATCAACTGATGTGAATGGGGAAATTCATATGATGTTCTCGGACCTTGGTAATATTTGGCATGTGAAGGATCGGGAGGGGGATAGATGTGAGCGGAACTGGTCCCCCCTGGGGTTAACCATAACAAATGGGAGGTTGAGGATATGGTGGTGGTTGAGGGTGGGAAAGAGATCCAATGATACTATTGGCGACATGAGATGACCTCGATGCATTATTAGTACCAGGCCGAGGTAGATCAAGGAGGACATTATAAACATAACCTAAATGTGAATATATCAAATCATATTTTAAGGTTATCTAGAGAGCTTCTTCCTCAATCTGAGGGAAGTGGGAGGAGACATATTTATTAGCGGGGGCCAAAAGGGTTCTCAAAATCCAATCCATATATACACAGTCTTCAAACTTACGGGCTCTACACATGCTCTTCCTTTTGTGCCATTCTTGTACATCGTCAAAAAGGCAGGTGACAGAAATTTGACGAAATTAGGTCAAGAGTTTAGTACCTATGTCATATTGGATAGGTAACTAGAAATATGAAAGGAAATATTTGGTGAGACTCACAAAGGTAGAATGACAGCCATGTGGTTGGTCCACATACAATTTGGTAGTAGCTCCAGTTTGGGTGCATTGTGTTGAAGAATGTAACTAGGTTTGGTCTTCATAATTGTACTTGAAGTCAAAATGTACTATATTTGTCAAAAGAAAAGAAAAAATATTTTTTATTATTATTGAATTGACTTATTAAAGCATGGGTTTCATGCTTGGGTCAATTGTTATAGGTCAAGCCTTCATTGTAGGCTTTGGGATTATTTGTTTGAGTCAAAAAGTTAAAGTTTGTTTGGTCAAAGACTCCTTCATCAAGTAGAATCATCATCAAGTCAAATTTCCTCAATTAATTCAAGTCAGACTAACCTTAAGTGGATACACAACTTATCAAGCAATCATGTCAGCTTATTTCTCATGGAGACAACTATATATACAAGCATAAGCAATTCACTTAACACATAGATAATAAGTTTGGATTTCAGAGAGAAATTTTTTGTTATCAATATAGTGAAACAGTTCAGATCTTTCCAGAAGATGGGTTCTTAGCATTTTGGTGATGGCACAATCTTATTATTTTTGTGATGGCATACTCTTATCATTTCGGTGAAGGCATTGTCTTAGCATTTCAGTGAAGGAACAATATTGGCATTTCATGAAGGGACAATATTAACATTTCAGTGAAAGAACAGTATAAAGATATAACTTTGTTATATATTGAAGAGATAATTTCGATGCTACCATAGTGACAGGGTCTCGGAATAGTGACAAGGTCTAGGTGCAATGACAAAGATCTCGGTGGTATCTTAGTGTAATAGGTTCGGTGCTACCACAGAAACAAGGTCTCAATGCTATTACAGGGATAAGATTTTAGTACTACCACAAAGACAAGAATTCAGTACCATCTCAGTGACAAGGACTTGGTGCTCACACAGTGACATGGATGAAAACTAAAGAAGATCAAACAAGGATAAATTGCTGGAGGGAGTCTCTAGTCTAGGTTGTAAGGGTCTTGGTCGTCTCATCTTTAATATACTAAAGGAATCCTTTTGACTGGATTTTCCCTAGAGTGGGGTTTTTCCCTAGTAATGTGGCTACATCTTGTGTTCTCTTCTATTTGTTGCTTGGTATTCATCTTGATGATAAGGAAGGATAATTCAAAAGAACAAATAATAAAAATGAAAAACATCACAAGATAATGTCATAATAAGAGAAATCATTTAAAAAAAACTCTTTGGATTTCTCAACATGGTATCAAAAATATGGTTAAGGTCAAAGTCAGTTTGAAGACCAATTATACATATTTGAAGCATCCTTAGTGAAATATTATGTTTGCATTTAAGAACATGTCAGTTAGATCAAAATCAAAATGGACATTTCTGAACTAATGGAACTAAGATTACAGTGAGTTAGTTCAAGACACCTTGAAGAAGAAGGAGAAGGTTTGGATGTCTTAATGATGGGTTCCAATATGTCACAGTAAAGAAGTTCAATCAATCTCAGAGAGGATAATAACAGTGATGAGTTCGGGTAATCTAATAAACAAGTGAAATATAAGCAGGCAGTTTGATATAACAGTGATGCATTTCGATGTATCTTGACAGGACAAGTTCGGATCAATTTGTAGTAGTATGAGGATCAATGAAATCATAGTTCAATGTAGAGGAAAAACTATAAATAGGAGGGTACACCTCGCTCCACTGTACAATGACACAGTTCGTAGAAATTTTGGAAGAAAGGACTATTGTTGAAGCACTAAGTGTTGAAGATAAGGTTAAGGCAGTGACATGTCTATGGGTTGAAGTACTACAAGTTTAATAAATAATTATAGTCTATATCTTGTTAAAGGAAAGGAAATCGATACGATTACCCATGACCAAGGACAAGGCCATTTCCACATAACTGAAGAATCCAAATTTTGTTCTAATTCAAGTCTTGAGAAATTCAAGTAAGTATTGTCAAGATGCACATGCAAGTTTAATGAGTTATCAAATCAAGAGTTATGTAATCACAAGGTACATATGTACATAAGTTTTTAGATTTTTAAATTATCCTTGTTTAGCTAGTCTAGGATAAATATTGTACTCTATTAAATAACATATTAGAACCTTAATCCTTTTCCCCTAGGATTTATAAGCAATCTAGATGTCAAGTGAAAGTCCTGATGTTGATTAAAAGAATGAGTAACCCGATCTTTAATATCATATGATTCCATCCTCCATACATAGAAGATCTAACTTGAAGAAATTAAATCATGCTCTTGGTTTCACATGTTTTTCTTGTAAGTATGTAATCACAATATATAAACTATCATGGATTAGTACAAAGAAGACACTTCAAGGAATCCTTCCAAAGTTTGTCAAGGAATATCTCCAGGTATGTCTTAGAGTATACATCTTATAAAATCATCTTCATCTGCCAATGTTAATGTCTAAAACCCTAAAACTTCTTAGGTTATTGGAAAATGTGATTTGAAGATTTTGTTGATAATGTCATGGTTGGGGTTTTGGTATGATCATGAAAACCTAACTTGTTAGGCCTTAATGATAATGTCTAAAATCCTGAACCTTTAAGGTATTAGGGTTTGCTATGTTCTTATATTGAAACACTAGCTCATTAGGGTTTGGTGGAATGTATTATCAAGACCCTTATAATGTTTTAGAAATGAATTCCTTGGAATGTGTGTGTTTGTCCAATCAAGCTCTAGCCTAATCAAGTGTGTTACATGTCTAACTCTTATTGATATTTGTGAAGTTGGGTTTGACTAACACAGGATATGAAATGCTTATGCAGGATGATGAACTCCTATATGTATGAGTTGACCTGTTTGCCGGTGATCATGAATCCTAGGGTTTGGAAACAAGCCATAGTCAAAGTCTGATGTTCTAGGATGATGTTTTTTGGTAAATCTAGGGTTTTTTAGCTAAACCTTAGTAGTAGTTAAATTCTCTAGTATGTGTGATATGACAAAAATGGAATCTATGAATCTATATAGTGATTGTTGAGAATTTGTAGATGAAAATCTAGTGTTTATGTCAAACCCTAGTAGATGCTAGTCATGATGTTGATTAAGTTGTGATTAGTTTTGATTATTAGAGCTCATGTATATAATCTATGGTTTACATGAAATCCTAGTAGGAAGTATTACATATGAAATTTGAAAATTGTTAGATACATTAGTATGATTTGTTTCTAGGGTTTGAAAGATCGTGTCATGTCATTGAAAGAATCTTGAAACCCTAGATATAATGAGTTTGGTATCTTGATGAGCTATGGATGTGATTTAGGTTTTGTAACAAAATCTGGGTAAGAAGTTTAAGTATTGAAGTATAGTCTCTTGTTTGTTATGTTTATAAAGTCCAATGCTTCCATTATCATAAGATTTTAATATGGCTAACTTCATGCTTCTATAGTTTTGGTTGTACTTGTTGTCTAAGTTGTGCAGGCACACACATCGTCTTCAACATGGTGAAGATGATCGTAAGTACAGTTGTTGTGGTAAGCATGATGTATGAATGACTTTGATAAGAAGGATGGAAGACATGAAATATTCTTCAGTATCGTAAAGAAGAAGTAAAACTCCCTAAGTTAAGAGGGAGCTTGGATGAAATCTCCCTAGGTTAAGAGGAGGCTTGAATAAAAGGAATATTCCTAGGATAAAAAGATGGTTGAGAATATTAGATCCTCTATGATTAATAGGGAGTGAAATATATGGTTCTCTACTTCATTTGTCATGCACTAGAGCAGGACTAACATCTGTAAGTTTTAGTGAAAGCCATCAGTGAGAGAAGGAAATTGGAGAATGCATTTTGAAGGATATGTTGTTGCATGTGAAGTAGGAAAAGAAATTGTATGATTGAGGAATCATCTGTCAAATATTCGATTGATAATCCTACTATGTTGAGAAGGAACATCTAGAATGACCCCAGAGGTTTGTATTTTTGTATGTACATTTGAAAGTGTATTATTGATTGGGGTTGTGTTTGTACAGGTAAACCTTTCGAAGGTTTTGATAGCATGCTGGTTACCAATCAATTTTATTGAGAGAGATTTGTTGTCTTTGATCTACTGGATCAAAAAGTGTTGTGGCTTTGTGAGTGAAGAATTTCCTTGGAGGACATCTGGCTGACATTTTGTGTTGATGTCTAGTTCCCGAAATAGGAAAGGTGGCTTTGGTCATTGAGCTCTAATACGCACCTGGATCTTTGGGTTAATGGTTAGAAAGTAAGTCTGATGGTACCTAGAGAGGTTGAAAGCTTGACTCCGTCTTAGTCCCACCTTGATAAATTTCCCTGGTCATGAATCTAGTATGTGGCATTGTAGTGCCTAAATTGTTGAGAGACCAATGGATAGATTTCCCTGGCCAGGAATCTAGTCCATGGAATTGTGGTGCCTAAAATTCTTTGTAGATGATGTGTTTTGAGATCTTCCATGTACCTCTATGGTTATATGTAAATATGAATACCTCCCTAGTTAAGAGGGAGTGTTGAACAATGTAACTAGGTTCAGTCTTCATAATTGTACTTGAAGTAAAAATGTAATATATTTTTCAAAAGAAAAGAAAAAAATAATTTTTATTATTATTGAATTGACTTATTAAAGCATGGGTTTCATGCATGGGTCAATTTTTATAGGTCAAGCCTCCATTGTATGCTTTAGGATTATTTATTTGAGTTAAAAAGTCAAAGTTTGTTTGGTTAAAGACTCCTCCATCAATTCTCCTTCAAGTTGACCTCAAAAGAATCATCATCAAGTCAGCTTCCTTCAATGAATTCAATTCAGCCTATCCTTAAGTGAAGACACAACTTCTCAAGGAATCAGGTTGTTTTATTTCTCATGGAGACAACTATATATACAAGCATAATCCCTTCGCTCAACATAGAGATAACAAGTTCGGATTTCAGAGAGAAATTTTTCGGTATCAATACAGTGAGACAATTTGGATCTTTCCATAAGATGGGTTCTTAGCATTTTAGTGATGGAACAATCTTATTATTTCAGTGATGGCACAGTCTTATTTTTTCGATGAAGGCACAGTCTCAGCATTTCAGTGAAGGCACAGCCTTGGCATTTCGTGAATAGACAGTATTAACATTTCGTTGAAAGCACAATACAAAGATATAACTTTGCTATATATTGAAGAGACGCTTTTGATGCTACCATAGTGACAAGGTCTCGACACAATGACAAGGTCTCGATGCAATGACAAATATCTCAGTTCTATCTCATTGAAATAGGTTCAGTTCTACCCCAGGAACAAGGTCTTAGTGCTATTATAGTGATAAGACTTCAGTATTGCCACAGAGACAAGAATTCAGTACCATCTTAGTGACAAGGACTCGGTGCTCACATAGTGACATGGATGACAAACTAAAGAAGATCAAACAAGGATGACTTGATGGAGGGATTCTCTATTCTAGGTTGTAAGAGCGTTGGTCATCTCATCTTGAATCTACTGAAGGAAGAATGTTGACTGGATTTTCCCCTAGAGTGGGGTTTTTCCCTGGCAGTGTGCCTACATCTTATGTTCTCTTCTATTTGTTGCTTGGCCTTAGTCTTTATGATAAGAAAATATAATTTGAAAGAACAAATAATAATAATGAAAAACATCACAAGATAATTTCATAATAAGAGAAATTGTTTAACTGCCACTCTTTGAATTTCTCAACATGTTGGAAGAGACAAAGACAAATGGAGTCTTCGGTAATGAAATTTGATGAAAACCACATGTGAAAAGAGTGAACATGATTGGTGATGTCTTCTCCAGGATTACCTTCAAACTTTGGATTGTCGGAAGAAAGTTTGGTGGGTATGGGAGGCTAATTCAGGTTATGGAGAAGAGGATTGCTGATAAGCTAGCTAAAATCAGGGAAGCAAGGGTGGATTAGTGGCCATACCTGAAGAGGTTTATCTTGTGGGGTTACCTTGGTTAAGGCCTTGGTTACCACCTGGGTTTCCACCACCCACAATGGTGCCTAACATGGTGGCTGTGCGAAGTTGGGAAGATGCATAATCAGAGGATGAAATAGGAGAATCATACTAACTAGAGTCAGTATGGGGACTCAATGGAGGACTAGGAAGATAGGTCTAAACTCAACAAGTAGGAGTCAGATGTCCTAAGGGAAACTAGGGGTGATGGCCATGAAGTCTTTGTGACAGACGCCTAGGGGGCGCAATGGTTTCAAGACAAAGATGACTCAATAGACTAAAGGTGATGATAGGATAAAAGAGTAACAAACAACAAGAAAACACCTAATGTAGTGGTACCAAGTGTAAATTATAATGATATGCTACTCTAATTCAAGAAAACACGTCATATCAAAGAAAAAACGACCTCTAGCCTAAAGGTGATCTAAACCCTTGAACAAGTCCTAATTATAGTATTTTAGATGGCCTTCCAAGAAACTTCTTACTTGACAGAATTCGGTCCCTACAAGCAGGGTTATCTAGAGAAAGGTGGGGAAGAGGACCAATTGCTTGCCCACAACCAGTACTATAGGGTGATTTCCTAAGATTGGCCACTAAGGTTACCTTTTTCCCATGGGTTCAATTGAGTCTTGAGCTTCTTGTTGATCAACCATGACATGGAATTCCCTACCATGAGTTGGGTAGCCTTGAGGAGAACTAATCGCACCATGATCTATCCTAACCCCCTCTAAATCAGTTTTCTGACACACTCTGGTTTTGGACCATGGGATGGTGAAGAACTTTAAGTTGATTAATATGTCAAATTTTTATGTCTCAATGTAAGCGTTCAATGAGTGTCATTGGAAGCCTATCCCACTGATCCTACACCTAACTACAAAGATTGTTTTGGCCTTGGTGCCCAAGTGGGATTAATCTATGTGACTTAAGTTATTAAGATGGATTGTTTCAAGTCTTGACTTGGCGGTGATAACCAAGCTCATGTTCGCTTACGGTGTGTGTGTGTGTGTGAAAAATATGTCAAGTGGATGAGTTAATTAATCATGTTTTAATGATGCCAATTTTGTTGAAAATAAAGTGCATAAACTGTAAATGGTACTGAAAATATGAACAGTAAAATAAACAACAAACTAAATCACACAACCCTCCACCCAAGAAGGAAATTAAGCAGCAAAATAAAAGAGGGAAAACAAGAAAATAAAGGACACAAAATGGGCCAAAACATCTAATGTCTAATGGACTGGGATTGAAAGGAAAAAATTTTCTAAAAATGATGTAGAAAACCAACAAACAACATAGGTGAAAATGTTGGAAAAAAGACAATAAAAAAGATCCAAATTCAAGGATGCACAAGGGGATCCTCAGGGGGGAAGACAACACAAGATTCTAAATGGAATAAAGTTCTATAAAAACCTGTCTAAAAGGACTGCAAAATATTGGACAAAACACTAAAAAACAATGGCTAAAAATGTTGCACGCTAGACCCAACTCAACAATTCTCTTCCTAAATGATGGAGGTGTAATATAAACCCTAGGGGGATTTTTCCTTCCTCAATGAGAAACTATTAAGTTGATCCAAGCCTAGAGGTGACGCAAGAAATAATAGAAACCCTACCCGGCGCAACAATCTTGACAAAATCTAGAAAAACTAAATTTTTTTCTAAAATTTTGGAAAGTGCGGAAACTAACCTAGAAAGTGCAATGGACATAGATTGGGGGTTGAAAAGTGCGTTGGGCACAGAAAAAGTGTATGAATTTACAAGGTAAGTTCCTCAGACAGAACACCAAAAGGACACCGCTCACAAACAGATCACAGATCAATACACCAGTATTTTGACGTGGTTAAAACCCTCAGAGAGGGAAACAGTCCACGGCCTGCGCCAACGTGGCTACTACAGGCAATTTATTAATAAACGAATGAAAATTTACATAAGCTTCTCTCATGCACGGTTAACCTACAAATGACCCTCCATGCGCTTTAAATAGAATTCATGGACCAATCGGGTGTCAAGCCACGGATCAAGTGTCGGTATACCGAGGAGAGAATGGATCACTACATATCGTGACCGTCAGATTGTAAGTTACAAAATGTACAACGGTAAAGAAACACACTTTACCTAACT
>APFE031397805.1:36530-67409 GCA_000404065.3 Pinus taeda | reverse complement strand
AAATAAATAAATCCAAGGAAATAGTACTCATAAACTACATGACGAATCGATGACCAGATTGTATACATCGAGACGACAAACACTAAGTGAAGAAAATTGCCAGCAATATAGCTTTGAGGACAAAGCTTCTGAAGGAAGGGGCTATGTAATGAATATAATTCATAACAAGTAATTAAATAAAATAAATATAAATATTAAATAATTAAATATTAATTATGTTAAATAGTCAATAAGTTATGTGAAAGGCATGTCTAAAAGACACATGCCCATTCACGAAAGGACACCTGCTTAGGTATATAAATGCGGGTCCTCATTGTAATCATTCATCAGTTATACAATTATATATATCATAAATTATTATTTACAAATACCTGTGTGTATTTTTACATTCAAGTCTCCAAGCTATCAGTTTTCTTGCTTCAGTATCGGTTTTTATGCTTCAAAGTGTTAGTTAACGGGTTGGAGGTTAGTAGATAACCGCAACACCAACCGTCAGCAGAACCGTAGGACAGTTGTCGCATGTGAACACTGCTACCTGTTGTGGCCACAACCACCACCACCCAGCTTCTTGGATTAGACCTTGCTACGGGAGCCTTGAAGAGGAGTAGCAGGACTGGCTATGTCGGGTAGAGACGGATGCAGATGGAATGACAAAGAGAGCTACAGTGCAGGAGTCCCGAAACAACGCGAAGCTAATAGGCTGCAATAGTGCGAGAGGCACAGGAGTGTTGCACTAGTGCAGGATGGCACAAAGAGGTGTGCAATGGTGCAAGATGCAGGGAGTTATTGTAGTAGCGCAGAGGTCAGAGAGGGAGCACTTGTTAGCGACAGAGAGAGCTTCAGCATCAGTGGGTGTCTCTAGCCCAACAGGGAGATCAATTACTTACTTATTAGTAACTGAGTTGCAGTGCAACAGTGGACAACACGATGCAACATGATGAGAGGAGGTGTAGTGCGGATGCAGTGCTGGCAAAAAGGACCAGCAGCACCATGGATGTAGAGGGAGCTGTCGTATAGATGCAGCAGTGGCAGTGGCAGAACCATGGGCAGCAGTACATGAGGCAACAGTGCAGAGGATGTTGGGCAAGAAGGCCTAGCATTAGCACAGGGACTGATGCCGGTGGATCAGAGTAATACTCAGTGAGGAGTATTGCTAGAGCACAGTCCTCGCTAAGAGGGAATGTTGATTTGGGGTAGCATCTGATGTGCTCTAGCCACAAAATTTGGTGGAGAGGCTGGGGCACATAAGATCTCCAACACCCAGAAAGGGTTTGGGCAGATTCTAAATAGATCAGGAGATATTAAAATAATTAATATTTTTAATGGAGTCCCTAAGTCTAAACTTAGGGAAAATAAAATATTAATGTGTATTAATATGAATCTGTGTTAGAATGGTCCAAAAGACATGGATCAAGCCAGATCTAATCTTAGCCGTTGATTAGGGTCTTAATCTCAGCCGTTGAGATGTCAACAGGAAAAGTATAAGAGGAGGCTTGAGGGTCACTTGGAGAGCATGCCAGAGTAATCAGTCATTCTATTCTCTAGAGCGGGGTTTGCTAAGAGAGATAGAATTAGTGATTGGGAGATGCAGCTGAGGGGCATTTGAGTACATAGAGACAGAGATGGTGCTGGGAGAGTAGCATAGTAGCCAAGGAGAGTGACGCAGAGCCAGCCAGGGATCATGTAGGGCCACGTAGAGGCAGACGGGAGCTACGCAGAGCCTCAGAGAGGCCAGCCCTGTTGACGCAGAGGGCTAGAACGCTGAGGCAGGGCCTCCTAGGGCTGACGCAGGGCCAACGTGAGGCAGAGAGGGGTTGACGAAGTCCAGAGAGAGGTTAACGCTGGGGTTTCTGTAGGAATTTACAGGGTAAGTTCCTCAGACAGAACACCAAAAGGACACCGCTCACAAACAGATCACAGATCAATACACCAGTATTTTGACTTGGTTAAAACCCTCAGAGAGGGAAACAGTCCACGGCCTGCGCCAACGTGGCTACTACAGGCAATTTATTAATAAAAGAATGAAAATTTACATAAGCTTCTCTCATGCACGGTGAACCTACAATTGACCCTCCATGCGCTTTAAATAGAATTCATGGACCAATCGGGTGTCAAGCCACGGATCAAGTGTCGGTAATACCGAGGAGAGAATGAACCGTTGGATCACTACATATCGTGACCGTCGGTTTGTAAGTTACAAATGTACATGTTAAAGAAACACACTTTACCTAACTCTATACTAGACCAAGTTATACTTAACTATTCCTACGTGTCGGAATATCCCAACAAGTTCAGACAAAGACCCAGTTGAGATTAGAGAAGGAACATTGTACTGTCAATTGGATGAATATTTTTCCTATAAAGGAAGCTCATCCATGATGCGGATTTATCTCCTTCAAGTTTGTGCAGTTAGATCAAAGGTTAGTGAGTGTGTGAAGAGGCCAATTCACACAGGTGGCAGCATTGGACCCCAAGGAAACTGCACAAGGAAATAGGAGGCTTGGAGGGTAGAGGAGAAGGTTTGTGAAAAGCCTTTGACTGTCTATGAGCAGTAGAGAGATTGTACTGAGAGAAAGATAGCTTTTGAGCTAAGGCTTTGTGTAATCTGGACTATATTTCCACTTGTATGATAATATAGAGATGGGGTTTTAGGCAGGTACTTTCCCTGGGTAAATTCTTCTGTATTATGTGTGATTGTTTCCTTATTATTAGTTATATGTGTTCTTATTGATGTTGCTCATGGTTGATTAAGCTTTCGCTAAATTGTTTGTAGAAGTAGATCAAGTGTTTTGCTTTAGTACATTGCATTACTAGGTTGATCTACATGTGGGAAATTTCTACATGTATCAGAGGTAGCTGACTTGTAAAAAAAGTTCTACATGGAATCAAAGCTAGCTGATTTGTAGGAAAAATTCTACAAAATTCTACATGGTATCGGAGCTAGCTGATTTGTAGAAAAAGTCCTACATGGTATCAAAGCTAGCTGATTTGTAGAAAAAATTCTACACGGTATTGGAGCACAGGTGATTAAGGAAGAATAATATACTAGAGGATATTTTGAAGTTTTGAGTTTTGGACCGAGAGTTTGCAGAGCATATTTGAAAATTTATGTATAAAATTTTCAGAAACAAATTGTAGATTTGGATTCCTTGCGGAAAAATACCCAAAATAAATAAATAAAATTTCCTGAATCAAAGTTCGAATGAGGGAGATATCTTTGATTTAAAATCAACTCTTTTTCTAGAAAATTTCATGATGGTGGGAAAGTGGAAATAGGTTGGTGTGCTAGCTAAGAACCTGTATGCACTTGAGGTACAAGATGCATGCAAAGCCTTGAGGAGCAAGGCAAAGGTTTGAGACTTGGTGGTTGAGAGGAAGAGTATATTACCTCTCAACATGCAACACCAAAAGAAGTCTCAGACAATTGTGGAGGAGCCACAATTGGTGCAACATCTTCCAGAGGTTGTGGAGCAACCACAATAGGGGAAGCTAGGTGGAGATCGAGTAGAGACATCTACTCATGCAGAGACCTCCAGTAGGGGGAAACTTCGAGCCAGGTGGGCAGAGGGATCACATGCAGGCATACCTCCAGGTAGGAGGTGGGGTGATGTGGAGTTATCGTCCCAAGGAGGAGGGACAGGATCCTTGAGGTACCCAACCTCTTGGATGAGACCTTACTATGGGAGCCCCGATGTGTAGTAGCAGGAACTGACTGATTGGGTAGAGACAAATGCAGATGGAGTGACAGAGAGAGCTACAGTGCAGGGAATTCCAGTACAACACAAAGCATGCAGGCTGCAACAATGCGAGAGGCATAAGTGTGTTGCACAGTGCAGGGTAGCACAGAGAAGGGTGCAATGGTGCGAGATGCATGGAGATGTTGCAGTAGCATAGATGTTAGATAAGGAGCACTTGTCAGCAGCAGGTAGAGCTTCAGCATCAGAGTATCTTTCTAGCACAATAGAGAGGTCAATTGGGATTTTTTTTTTTTTTTTTTGTTTCGAGAGTTGCCGGAGCAACCACACTTGGTAGATGTGTTGGATGCAAAACATTCCAGAGGTATAGGATCACGTTCGAGAGGAAGCCTTTCTTGTTGAGAGGGAGTATTGAAAATTGGCAACAAGAAATTGCTAAAAATAACAGTTTGGGCATCAGTGTTGGATTGGGCAACAGGGAATGAAAAATGGAAGTGCTAAAAATAGAAATTCTATTTTTAGCAATTCAAGTTGGATTCCTATTTTTGGACAGTTCTTGGTCTAAAATAGGAAGTAAAATTTGAATTTGGTCTCACCAGCAATTTGGAATATTAATTAATTAATTCTCCATGAGTTAATTAGTTAAGGAAAATCAAACTTGAAGTCTTTGTGAGAACATGCAACAATTTCTCCACTAATTGGGGAATGTGTCCTTGATTTGCTCCACTAATTGAGAAATTAAGGATGAGTTCTATATTGAGAGGATTAGTTGACTTAGTTTAACTTAGTCAAGTTCAATTAGATTAATTTAACAAGTTGTTAAATTGATGAGATTCAGTTTGTTGATTCTTGCATGCATGTGATCACTACTATTTTTAGATAACTAAGTATTCTTTCATGGATAACTAATGCATGGAAGTCCAGACAAAGACCCAGTTGAGATCAGAGAAGGGACAATGTACTATCAGTTGGATGAATAATTTTCCTATAAAGGAAGCTCATCCATGATGAGGATTTATTTCCTTCAAGTTTGTGCAGTTAGATCAGAGATTATTGAGTGTGTGAAGAGGCCAATTCACACAAGTGGTAGCATTGGACCCCAAGGAAACTACACAAGGAAATAGGAGGCTTGGAGGGTAGAGGAGAAGGTTTGTGAGAAGCCTTTGATTGTCTATGAGCAGCAAAGGGATTGTACTGAGAGCTGGATAACTTTCGAGCTAAGGCTTTGTGTAATCTGGACTATATTTCCACTTGTATGATAATATAGAGATGGGTTTTTAGGCAGGTACTTTCCTCGGGTAAATTCTTCTGTGTTATATGTGATTGTTTCCTTATTATTAGTTACATGTGTTCTTATTGATGTTGTTCTTAGTTGATTACGCTTCCGCTAAATTTTTTGTAGAAGTAGATCAAGCATTTTGCTTTAGTACATTGCATTACTAGGTTGATCGACATGTGGGAAATTTCTACATGTATTAGAGCTAGCTGATTTGTAGAAAAAGTTCTACATGGAATCAAAGCTAGCTTTTTTGTAGGAAAAATTCTACATGGTATCGGAGCTAGATAATTTGTAGAAAAATTCCTACATGGTATCAGAGCTAGCTGATTTGTAGGAAACATTCTACATGGTATTGGAGCACAGGTGATCAAGGAAGAACAATATACTAGAGGAGATTTTGAAGTTTTGAGTTTTGGACCGAGAGTTTGCAGAGTATATTTGAAAGTTTATATATAAAATTTTCAGAAACAAATTGCAGATTTGGATTCCTTGCGGAAAAATACCCAAAATAAATAAAAAAAATTGGCTGAATCAGAGTTTGGATGAGGGAGATATCGCTGATTTAAAATCAACTCTTTTTTTAGAAAATTTCGTGACAACAGGAAAGTGGAAATAGATTGGTGTGCTAGCTAAGAACCTATATGCACTTGAGGTACAAGATGCATGCAAAGCCTTGAGGAGCAAGGCAAAGGTTAGAGACTTGGTGGTTGAGAGGAAGAGTATATTACCTCTCAACATGCAACGCCAAAAGAAGTCTCAGACAATTGTGGAGGAGCCACAATTGGTGCAGCAGCTTCCAGAGGTTGTGGAGCAGCCACAATAGGGGAAGCTGGGTGGAGATCGAGTAGAGAAATCTACTCATGCAGAGACCTCTAGTAGGGGGAAACTTCGATCCAGGTGGGCAGAGGGATCACATGCAGGCATACCTCCAGGTAGGAGGTGGGGCAATGTGGAGTTATCATCCCAAGGAGGAGGGGCAGGATCCTTGAGGTACCCAACCTCTTGGATGAGACCTTGCTACGGGAGCCCCAATGTGTAGTAGTAGGAACTGACTGATTGGGTAGAGACAAATGTGGATGGAGCGACAGAGAGAGCTACAGTGCAGGGAATCCTAGGACAACACAGAGCATGCAGGCTGCAACAATGTGAGAGGCATAAGTGTGTTGCACAGTGCAGGGTAGCATAGAGAAGGGTACAATGGTGTGAGATGCATGGAGATGTTGCAGTAGCGTAGAGGTTAGAGAGGGAGCACTTGTCAGCAGCAGGTAGAGCTTCAACATCAAAGTATCTTTCTCGCCCAATGGAGAGGTCAGTTGGGAGTTTTTTTGTTCCGAGAGTTGCTGGAGCAACCACACTTGGTAGATGTGTTGCATGCAAAACATTCCAGAGGTACAGGATTAGGTTCGTGAGGAAGCCTTTCTTGTTGAGAGGGAGTGTTGAAAATTAGCAACAAGAAATTGCTAAAAATAGAAGTGCTAAAAATAGCACTACTAAAAATAGCAGTTTGGGCAGCAGGGAATGAAAAATGGAAGTGCTAAAAATAGAAGTTCTATTTTTAGCAGTTTAAGTTGGATTCCTATTTTTGGACAGTCCCTGGTCTAAAATAGGAAGTAAAATTCGAATTTGGTCTCACCAGCAATTTGGAATATTAATTAATTAATTCTCCATGAGTTAATTAGTTAAGGAAAATCAAACTTGAAGTCTTTGTGAGAACATGCAATAATTTCTCCACTGATTGGGGATTGTGTCCTTGATTTGCTCCACTGATTGAGGAATTAAGGATGAGTTTTATATTGAGAGGATTAGTTGACTTAGTTTAACTTAGTCAAGTTCAGTTAGATTAATTTAACAAGTTGTTAAATTAATGAAATTCAGTTTGTTATTTCTTGCATGCATGTGACAATTGTTATTTTCAGATAACTAAGTATTCTTTCATGGATAACTGATGCATGGCAGTTCAGACAGAGACCCAGTTGATATCAGAGAAGGGACAATGTACTATCAGTTGGATGAATAATTTTCCTATAAAGGAATCTCATCCATGATGAGGATTTATCTCCTTCAAGTTTGTGCAGTTAGATAAGAGGTTAGCGAGTGTGTGAAGAGGCCAATTCACACAGGTGGTAGCACTGGACCCCAAGGAAACTGCACAAGGAAATAGGAGGCTTGGAGGGTAGAGGAGAAGGTTTGTTAGAAGCCTTTGATCGTCTATGAGCTGTAGAAGGATTCTACTAAGAGCTGGATAGCTTCTGAGCTAAGGCTTTGTGTAATTTACACTATATTTCCACTTGTATGATAATATAGGGATGGGGTTTTAGGTAGGTGCTTTCCCCGGGTAAATTCTTCTGTGTTATGTGTGATTGATTCCTTCTTATTAGTTATATGTGTTCTTATTGATGTTGCTCATGGTTGATTAAGCTTCCACTAAATTGTTTGTAGAAGTAGATCAAGTGTTTTGCTTTAGTACATTGCATTACTAGGTTGATCTACATGTGGGAAATTTCTACATGGTATCAGAGCTAGCTGATTTGTAGAAAAAGTTCTACATGGTATCAAAGCTAGCTGATTTGTAGGAAAAATTCTACATGGTATCGGAGCTAGCTGATTTGTAGAAAAAGTTCTACATGGTATCAAAGCTAGCTGATTTGTAGGAAGAATTCTACAAAATTCTACAAGATATTCATGATCAAATTAATAAGAAAGTGACATTTTAGCATAGTTAATGCACTAGTGTTGCTATTAGAATATTTGGCCCAAACAATAAACAGAAAAGATCCATTTTCAATTTAGTAGGAGCATGCTGGGAAAATAATCTCACAATAATACCCATCATTCAACATTTTGATCCACTAAATCACTTTTACATTCAAAGTACTTAAAAGTTGTAAACAATGTCATGACAATACTTCTAGCTATAGAGAAAGCATTTCGAGCTTGCCTCTGTTGTATGATATGGAAATTTTTCCTTCAAAGAGAGTTATGTGACACAAAACTACTTTCACCCTTAAGAAAATCTACTCTAAGTGATATGTGTGAGGCTCAAAGGTGACAATGATTAACAAGAAAGGACTCCATGGAATGGTCACTACTCCCCAAGGTCCAACAATCCTCAGAAGGTCCAAAGGTCCAATGCATCTCCAAGGTCATGTGTCTCCTTAAGGACAATGCATATCCAAGTTCATGTGTCACCTTAAGGACTCCCACACCTACATATCCACTCCCTCAACCCAAGAGTCCACATCTAAGTGTAAACCTCCATGCAAGAAACCAATCAACCCCATGGTATCCAGGGCTTAATGACCTCCTCCGAAATACCCAACTCTACTCCAAGCACATAAACTCCCTTCATGCGTAAACAACATGAAGTCACCAAGATCCATACTTATTTAATACTTTGAGGAATAATGTCTTTCAAACATCCAAACAAGGTCTAGCAGCAAATAGTAAAGCACCTCCAATGTCCAAGTCCATCATGGAAGAGCATGGTCCAACCATACACCATGCACCCCACATCTCACGAAGCACCCCCAAGGCCCAAACATGGTGTAAAATTTTTCAAAGTAAGCTGAAAAGCTAAAAGTTATGTCCCTCTCATCGTAAAATCCTTTGTAACTCCATGCATATTTAGTTACAACTTTCACTCATAATTGTCACTAATCAAAGTTTGCAGCTCCTATTTTCTACAAAAAGTGGGAATACTAGCTATAAAATGAACATTAGAAATTAGAGTAGAGGCTATTTACGAAGGTGGTTTGAATGAGACCATTTGGGGCAAAGGCAGGATCCATACTGCCTTGGTCCTAAGTTGGCATCCATACCTTGATGAAGCTATTTTTGAAGTGTGCTATTGTATGGATTTTGGAAGAGACTATTTGAGGTAGGAAACATCCATAATACTGTTTATTTGACCTGAGTTGGCGTCCATACCTTCTCAGAAGAATTCCTTTGTAGGATATATATTTTCTAGGTTACTTAGCTACAAACTACTTCCTGTTTGCATTTACATTTGTTCTTTAAAGTTAGTCTCCAGTTATGGTTGAAATCACTAGTATTTTTGGTTGTTTCTTGTCTTCATATATTTTCTATTATTTTGTAATTATTCAAGTTTTGCTACAGTTAGGGACTTCTTAATTTCTGATTTTGGTCTACTTTATTTTTCAGATTTCAGATCTAGTTATGGAGTTTTTGGATTTCAAATTTTAGTTATAATAATAGAATTCCGGGTTGGCTCTCATCATTGGTATTAGAACCCCAATTAATAGTATATTCATATCAAAATTTTCGTTATAATTCAGATTATTTACTTATGTTCACCAATTTGTTTATCTTTCAAGGAATCTCTGTAAGCAAGATAGAGCAAAGCACAACTTGGAGATATATTGTCACTAACATACACATCAACGCAACAACACTCATAGATGCATTCATAAATGCTCTATCATACATTCACATATAGTTTTATAATCACTTTAAGTGTCATAAAGATGTGATAATTCTTGCACCTTAAGACCTGTCTCACATAGTCATTTCCTCCTCCTATTTACATATTTTACAATATCCTCACTATAGATTGTTTTGCAAAAGTATAAAATGACTATCTAATTTCTAAACTTTATCATTTGGAAAAGTCAAAGTTTATTTTCCAATAAATATATATTATAACTTTGATCAAATCAAAGATGATCATCATTCCTCTCATTCATTAGTAATCAACGAAGTAATTTGCAACCATCAACATTAATCTCTTTTACAATGTCAAAGATGACAATCCTCCTCCTAGGCCTTAATTGTTAAAAGACAAGTTCCCAAACTTTTAAGTATCCTACCATGAAATATGTCATCTTTGAGTTTGGCAAAGTCAAAGTTGATCACCAATCACATGCTTGGAGGTCTTTGGAATGGGCAATTTTCCAAGTTAACCTCTATGATGATTTTTGTTCATGCCTGTTGTTTCGGGAATATTTACTATTCTTGGACAAATGCCTAACCCTCTAGATCTAGTAGCAAGTCTAGAAACAAAAGAGAAAGTAATATTAACCTTTTCTATAATCAATAGATAAAACAAGAGAGAAGAGAAACCTACTTGTAGTTTTTGCTAGCTCCTTGTCTCCCTCGACCGATGTTGTTGCTCCTTTCCATACTTAAGCCACTTGGAAAGTACCTACACAAACACATAAACAAAAACCCATCAAGGCAAATGATAATGATCTATTGCTTATAAATAACATGGAATCAAGAACGTGATATACATATGAAAGCATTGACATATAACACAAGCATAAGGAAAAAGTCTTGAAAACTTTATTGATAAGAGGAAAGGTTACAACCCATATGTGCTTGATCCAATGGCACTCTTCCAATTATATCCCTCTTCACCTCATGACAAGAAAGACACTCCAACACTATTACAATACTTGCACTCAATTCTAATTTCATATCACCAACATCTCCTTACAACTCAATATTTTTCAGTCCCCTGATCTCTTAGATTAGTGATATTTTTATAGGTGAGTGAAGGAGGTTATGGCATCAATGGTGGTAATGAATGCCTTTCTAAATTTAGAAAATAGTTCCATGGAAGAAGGGATAGGGGATTGATGTTTCCTAATTCTCTTCCTCATCCAAATGTGAACTCAAAGGTGTAGGTGGCATTGAGAAACTTCTAGAGGCTTCCAATGGATAAGGAATCTTCAAACCCTCACAGAAGTTTGCTCAAATTCACCCAGCGCAGGCCAAAGAGGGACCAAGTGCACTGCATAGCACCCTATTAGTGTATGGTTTGCATTACAGCGCACCCTAATGAAGGCCTACCTGCGCTGATCTTCATAGAGGTAGTTTTTGGATGTTTTCAATGATGGAACTTTTTGGGAAGTGAGGCACTCTCATGACTAACTTCTTTAGGGCATGTAACAACTACAGTAGGGGTTGATGGGCCCTAATAGTATCGATCTGCAAGTTGGGGTTGATGTGCCCAAATGGATCTGTAACACATGTCTAAGGGGGAACCTACTCATATTTCTCACCAACACCATCTCCTACCCTGATTTATACTCCCATGGGCCAAAATATGCTTTTTGTAAGACCAACTTTGCTTTCTACCTATTATTTTCATAGTGCCAAAATGTCTACCTGCATAAAAAATGCATGCCATGTACATAAATTGCAAACCTGGTGGATGATAAGAGAAGGGGCTATCCTATATTCCACGAAACATCATATTCCATACTTAGAAATCATCTGAAGGTGTCAAAATTGCATGTAAAGTGGCAAAAATTGCATTTTTCAGGTCAAAATTTAGTGAGCCTGAATACTAAGTCTACTAAAACAATTTAACTGATTTAACTCATCTCCTGCTAAATGCAAATAGTCTTTAGTAACATGCATGTGCAGGGCTAATTAAAGATAAAAATTGTGATTTTGAAATTTATGTGGGGTTCTTAGAACATTGTTAATCTTTTTACATCATTAGATTTTCACTTCGAATCCAAGAAGCCATTACTGAGCAAAATATTGTGAAACTACCAAATTCCACAACATGACAAATCAGGCTAGGCTGCATTCAAAATTTTATATGCCAGAACATTGAGAAAATATAGTGGAATATAGAGGTTGATATCTAGAGTGTCTTATGGTCTACAACACTACACAATCAAATTCCCAAGAACAATCTCTAAGTGTTAGTTATTAAGCATCAACCATAGCAATTTGTTTGGTTTGGTGCTTTTCTCCAACTCTAGAAATACACATAGGCTTAAAATAAATTTCATAACTTGTTCTCATTATAAATCCAAATGCCAATTCTTGATGTCTATAGTTTGCTCAAGCAACCAAACATAAATAAAAGAGGAAACTTTACATGGAATCAAATGTCTGAGAGTTAATTACAGTGTCGAGTTTGAAGTAGAGGCTGCCGCTTTGCATGAGGACTGATCTAATGATGTTTTGGGCATAACCCTTGGGGAAAATATTTCCTAGAAGGAGGCCACACTTTTCTACGTCTCCTATAGCTAGGCCGCAAGCCTTGATATATTTGTTTAGGCAGTCAAGGAACTACAGACGGCAGGCCACATTTGCTATGCCTGATCATGAGGTTGTGTGGGTCATTTTGAATCTTAGAAGAAGGTTAAAGGGAAGTGAGTTGTTGAGGGACTAAAGGCCACAATTAATAGAAGGTATGATGAGTATGAATAGGGCATCGTAGCTATCTGTGTTTGTGCCTAACCAGTAACTAAAATTGCAGAGTAGAAGACGCCATCCCTTGGTGCCATAATCGTAGTTTGATTGGGTCATATCCTTGTTTAAGGGCTTTGATATCATATCTTCAAATTGGCAAGTCATTTTGACTTTGAATTATTGTACTCTCTCTCTGCTGGACATTTTATATTAATGATAATAATAATAGATAAAGGATTTTCCTTATCTTGGGGTTTTTCTTTGGCTTGAGCCCATTTCTATGGTCTCTTGTCTTTGCTTGTCCTTAGTACATGTTACTTATGTTCTTTCTTCAGTTGCTATCAATGTGATAATGGTTTCTGTGATTGCTAATGGAAATAAAATGGTTATGAAAATTGGGCTTAGGTAGAAAAATGAAGTAATTGACCTAACCAAAGAACATGTTAACCTAAAACTTAACATGGAATCAAATCTAAGGATAGGTGAAGCCCAAGCAAGGGTAAAAGGATCACTGAAAGGTTTGTTGGAAATTCTCTGTAGCCTTCTTCTTCTTCAATGATCAAACATCGTATAGTACTAATCTATGTTGCTAGTCCTAATAAGGGAAGAAAAGGATCTACCTAAATTTCATATTCTCGTCTTGAGGTACAACTTGCTCCAACCCTTCGGATGGCATAGTTAGACGACACAATTAGATGACACAATTTGTAATTCTTCGCATGGCTCAGTATGGTCTGGAAATATATGTTTGGACTATTCTCCTTTGTTGTCACTATAGATCTGTTCTATCTTGTCTCTACTCTCTTACAGACTTTATAGGACCACACGATGTCTCTCGCAGATGTCTTAGAACTGCCCTCAATCTCTCATAGTGGGCCTATACATGATGAAGGTTACTCTCTTATGGTATGGTCTAATCATAATAAAAATATCAGTCTTGTACAAAAGTATAAGAAGCCAAACTCTTGTAATAGAAAATAAACAATTTTGTGCAGACGTATATATCATAGAAACCAAGCTTGTTCAGTCAAAATAAATCGACTTCTTGAATATTGTCTCCAAGAATTCATATTTGTCCTCTTTCGTCATACAAAATGCCTCTTGTAGCACATTTACAGAGCATCATTATAGTTGAAGGGCTATGTTCAGTAAAGTTATTTTAAGTGCATACTTCAATACTTTGAAAACCCTTACCAGAGAAAATTCGGTTTACTGGTATGGTCTCAACACTTCAATATGAAGAATGGTATGTCTTTCAATTCATGGTTCGATTTTTATGCTCAGATGTATGAATCTCTCTCTCTGGCAAGTTACTCGCTCACTGTGTATGGTGTTCATTCATTAATATTGCAATCATAGTATACGGATGGCATAGTCATATTATTGCTACAAGGGTCTCAGTACCCCCCGATTATGCTCTTAAGGATATTTTGCAGTGCTTATGACTAATGTCAGGTTAATGTGACAAGGTATTATAGAACACTATTGGCATAATTGATTATTGACATCATTATATTGGTAGAAATATACTCGAGTAGATTAGAGATTCAACTGAAGTCACATTAATAGGAAATTGAGAAGGAATGGTCTCCCTGGAAATTTAAAAACATGAAGCCATTCACTTTTGAAGAAACAATCTAAAGCAGAGGCCATATCAAGAAAAGAATAACCCTATGAAATTTATTAGACCTCAGATTGATCTATGGCATCAACACCTCGTATGGCGACTCAATGGTATGCTATCTCTTATACAACTCAACGTCTCTTATGGCCTCTTTTCAGTCTAGCACTGTAATAATATGTTGCAGTCCCTAAGAATCGATGCCCGTGTTATTGTCTTGTTCACAAATGAAGTTGTGAACAAGACAAATATAAATAGCTTAATTATCATCTTTTGAAGGAGTTTCTTCTATGAAGAAGCTACATAATTGATCAGTAAAAGAAATTGCAGCTCCTTTGTCTTTGGCATCTAGGATAAGGGTTATAACCCACCTGAAGTACTCATTTTTGAAAAATTGTTAGAAGAATAAGCCTCACACTGTTTTATTTTCAAGCCTCTCTCATAAAGGAAGAAAATACGGTGCATGAAGGAGACTTGCGTCGATGGATCTTTACCCTACTCACAGATTGATCATCGTGCAGTAATGAGAATGTTCGCTGACCTATAGTTTAAGTCTTTGTTTGTGGTTTGTACCTTTTGCAATGACGTTTTCAATTTACATTCATATATATTCAGATATATTATATCCCTATCTGCTAAGTAAGCTGACACGATAAGGGCGATTTGAATGGGTTAGCATTCTCATTAATATATGAGTTTCAAAAGAAAAATCTTGGGTGTGCTGGTCTGTAATAAAGCCGAGAGCCTACAAAGAAAGATCCACAGTTATAGTAGATTCACCTCATCCCTGTAGGAAGAGCCCTATTATGAAGTCTTGTATATCTAGAAGATTGGCCTTTTGTTAATTTCCATAATACAAGAATGAAAATCTGTGATATAAAGGCCTAGATCCTCTGTTCATTAAAACCATGAGAAGGACTGACCGATTTAGAGGGTGTTGGTTCCTTGGTTTGGCCTATTGTTTTGGAAAAGTATTCCTTATTTTGAAGACAGATCTAGCCTCAACATAGAAAGGACTTTTGTGTTTTCCCAGTAAAGTTTACAACTTCACTCTGAGCATTCTATAGAATAAAGTCTAAGGCCCTAATCAAAGGTCAAAAGTCTGTTAAAAGAGTTCTTTTTTAAGGGACAATGTGAAGATACCTAGCATCTGATGAATTATTGTTGAAAAGATTGATAGCTGTCATTTATATCCTTATCAACCAGTTGAATCGGTGGAAGCTCATGTTGGCACCTTTGAATACCCTTGAAAGTTTGGCAGCTGGGAGAAGAAGTGTACTTTGACTGTTCCTTTTAACAACCCCTATGAGTAGAAAAAAAAGGTGCCTTAATGCAAAATCATGAATTGGGTAATTCGATGTGTTGGTAGTAGTCATCCAACAATGAAGGATAATTTTGCAATAATTTCATGAAAAAATTTATTCTCTCTAAAATACGACCACGATGATTCTTCCGCTACTACGTGAAAAGTCTCATCTCTCGTAATGGAATTTCATGATTCAAGGGTAGATGATCATCTGAAACAAGAATGAGGGAGCTATAAAATCCCTGATGACTTATCTTGCCTGATGATTTTTTATAAAGGTGAGTCATGAAAACTGAATATGATGATTCCAATGATGGATTTGAGGCTGCATACAATAACCCTGTTCTTTATTAATGTAAGAGAAAGTGGAAATTAAAATGGAAGAACTAGCCTTGATGCACTTAAAGATCTAATGAGATAGAGAAGCTGCTGATATATACCTCTTATGGAATCCTTGGTATTCTTGATGAATACCTATCACATATCTCGCTATAAAGACTCTGAGTGGATCTATGAATATGCCCCATAGAGGATAGCTACTTATTGAGATGTTTATGTGATATGAAGTACATTGACGAAATTTGTTGGTAAATGGAAAGTGCACATTTAGGTGCTATAATATTTTTGAACTTGCTTTACTTCATGGACGAATCAAAGAATGGGAGCACCATTGAGGTTGAAAGAAGCAAGCATGACTTAAGATGAAGTTATTCAATTAAATAATCTCTTTAGTGAGATATTTGTGCACTTGCTGATATCCACCATTGCATATTTGCAACAAGAAGCAATCAAGCTACATCATTACAGGATGAATGTGTAGATTCCCTCTCAAAGCTTCTTGGTAATGTTAATTTTATCTTTGTTCAGAGAGAGGTCTAGAGTTGTGGATAGACCATACGAAGAGGGTCTTGGCCGAAAATTGAGCTCTGGGAGCTCTTCGAGGCTTAGTGTACTTCTTGATGCTATGAGCGACCACAGGGTGAGTGGTTCACCTTCTCCTATGGCATATGAATAGGATGAATGGTTTATCTTCTCCTGTGCATACCCGAGTGAGAGATGCATATAGGCTCTACTTGTTGTCACTTGTGGACATGTCATATGGTTCATCCTTCCCCACATGTAGGATGCTCATTCGCAATAATCGATGGTTGACATGTTGGTGGGACGTGGTTCATACTTTCCCCATGTGTAGGATCCTTCCTACTATTGTTGGTTTGCATGCATGCAGGACATGGTCATCCTTTCCCTACTCTCGGTGGTTTGCATGCATGTAAGATGTGGATTATCCTTTCCCTACGATGGTTGTGATGTGTGACTGTAGGATGTGGTTCATCCTTCCCCTACACGTGGTTGTGAGCATGATGTGATTTATTCTTTCCCCGTTGTTGCCCCAACATCATCCAACCCATGTTGTCCAGGACACATGGGAATTACCTCTCATATGGCCAATGAGTTGGGAAAAGTGGATATCGACCATAGAACTAATGATGGATGCATCATATACTATCATACTCCCTATGTCTAGAATACATGACTTTCAAGCAATTTGATCACTTGGGATCAAGTCTGAATAGGGTTCAACCCTTGGTTATGAGGATTGACCTTTTTGAGTGGAGAGTGGCAAGGTCTTGTAACTCACTCTTGATAAATTATTCTTCATTATCTATAGTAGCGTTCAAAAAAATTGAGACAATATCCATAGATGATATATGATGATAGGATGGCATGATGATGAATGGATTGGCAGGTGGAATTTTGCCTAGTTGAGAAGGAGTGTTAAAATTGGAAACTAGGGCCAGATTCCACTTTGGACAACTAATTTGATGGATATGATTATTTCAATGAATTCCTCTTTCCGAGAGGACCAAAATCAACCTAAAGATCACTAGAATTGGATAAGGAAAAATATATTTTTGAATACAAGCCCACTCATGTGTAACTCATCAAGGTCGGCTTGGGGTTAATTAACTAAGTTAAACCCTTCTCTAGCTCCTATAAAAGGATGTGACCTCTAACTTCATTAAAAACATTCATTTCTCATTCTTCTTCTCACTGAAATAGCTGCAGAAGAAATAAGATCTCTAGCGAAGGTGATGAGGGCAAGGTTGGCATCATTTTAGTCTCCTTCATGGGTTGAGTTCCACAGGCAAGAGGCCAAGGTTGGTTTGGAGAAATTTGGGCTTATCTGTGAATTGGTCAAAGCTCATTTATCTTCAATTACTAGGCTAAGTTTAAAGTAGAGGCTGCTGCTTTGCATGAGGGCTGATCTAATGATGTTTTGGGCATAACTCTTGGGGAAAATATCTCCTAGAAGCAAGCCGCACTTGTCTACATCACCTACAACTGGGTTGTAGGCCTTGAGATCTTTGTTTAGGAGGCCGAGAAACTACATAAGGAAGTCCACAGTCTGCTATGCCTGATCATGTGGCTGCGTGGTTCGTTTTGATGCCTAGAAGAAGGATAAAGGGCAACAAGTTGTTGAGGGACTAAAGGTCGCAGTTAATATAAGGTATGATGAGTATGAATAGGGTGTTTTCGGTGACTATGATTGTGCCCTAACAAGTACCAAAAATTGCAAAGTAGAAGACCCCAACCGTTGGTGCGAGAATTGCAGTTTGATTGGGTCACGTTCTTGTTTAAGGGCTATGATATCAGATCTTCAAATTGGCAAGTCATTTTGACTTTGAATTATTGTACTCTCTCTCTCTGTTGGACATTTGATATTTATGATAAGAATAATTGATAAAAGGGTTTCCCCTATCTTGGGGTTTTTCTTTGGCTTGAGCCAATTTCTATGTTCTCTTGTCTTGGCTTGTCATCTGCACATGGTACTTATGTTCTTTCTTCAGTTACTATCAATATGATAATGATTTATGTGATTGCTAATGGAAAGAAATGGAAATGAAAATTGGGATTATGTGGAACATTGAAGTGATTTAGATAAGAAAAGAACGTGTTGACCTAAAACTTAACAATATCTGTGATTAATCCTTTGGTACAATGCTGGCCACTTATTAGACTAACCTGACAATCTAGCAAAGTCTGAAGTTAAATTAATTTTTTTGCCACACAAGTGAATGGATAGCTCTCTAAATGTGTGGTCTTGTGGGAAAAATATATAATAATTTGATTGAAGGTGAACATTAAAAAGTTGTTGTTGAATTGCGGTAATGGACCTAAGAGAGGAATTGGCATTCACACTTAACCTTGGAAATTATGGGTTCAACATTTTGTGTTTCATGTCAGGTTCAAATTTTTCGAGCTCCATAGTACTCACACATTGCAAAAATTTTATAATGTACTGCGAATATTCACTAAAATGTCACTTCTCCTGGAAATCCCCAGCTAACCTGCAAACAACATATTTCATTGTATTATCACATAGGTGTAAGATAGTCAAATATTCCTAGAGTCCATGCAGGAAATAAAATGGGATGCAGACAATCCTAATCAACTAAGGCCTATACAAATAAAATAAGAGGTGTTAAAATGAGGACCAAGGAGTAGCAACGAAACTGGGACATAAATCAAATGAAACCACTGTGACTTGTACAATTGCAAATCTAATGTCATGAGCAGTACATAGGGGTTTGGATTATGACATAATGGTATCAGAAATTTCAATAGATATCCAAAAATCTAACTCTCACTTAAGTGCACTAGTGGAGACTACCAAATTTTAGCCAAGTATTGCTTTGATTACAAACAACTACAGATCTCATTCACACTTTCTTGACGAGGACAAATACTACTTAATAATCAATAACATAACTTAGTTCTTGGTTTTTGGTTTTGTTGAAACTAGTAGAAAGAAAGGTCCTTCTTTGATTTGTGCCTTAGTCAAAGAGACCAAAAAGCAATTTTCCTTAGCATGCACAAGTTCATAAAGTTAGGACAAGTTCCTAAAATGTAGGACAAATTCCTAAAAATTAGGGTGAATTCCTATAAGCTAGGATAGTTCGTGAAGTAGTTTGAGTTATCCGTGGAAATAGAAGCTTAGTTTGTTGTCTTCTAGTGCAGGTTATTTTTTGGGAAAAGACAAACGAGTAAGTCTCAACTTCTCATTTGAGGCAGGAAAAGTTGCATGAGTTAGTTAACTCATTAATCACTAGTTTGCGTTCCAAAAATAGAACTTACTAGAATTAGCTAATTTGAAGTGCTTATAAAGAGATCGAAAGGTACAATTTTTCATTGTTTTATGAGCACGAGTTGGTGAGACAAAAAAATAGAGAGCATAGGTTTGTGTGAACGTGAGCTTGTGAGAAGAAGAGTGTGCAAGAGGAGCTTGTGCACGGATTGGTAGAGGTTGTTTTTCCCTTGGGAAATGCACTAGCAATTAGGAGGCACTTGTTGATTTTTGAGTAGCTTGGGAGGTACTCCAAGGCCTAGGGTTCAAGGTTTGGAGGGAGGAGCACCACAAGAGTCACTTGTGGCCTTGGAACCCAAGGTTGGGGTTTTTTACTCATTATTGTTTGGGCCAAAACCATGAACACTTTTCAACATGTAATGAATGAGGATGATAGTACTCGTCAAGATGAATCTGATAGATCAAACATCATCTGAGTCCAAGTTGTATAAATGGAGTTATGAATTTTTGAAAGTTATGTGTGGGCATGGTGGAACAAGGTCAAGGTCGTCTTGATGTTAATAAGCCTTATGAAAGCTCATCAAGCCCTATTATGATTTTTTGTTGGAGCCTTCATATTGGATCTAAATATGAGGTGATTAGAGTTTCATTTCTCTCATCCAAAGTGAGCAACACAACACAAGAAGAGCTCGTTCAAGGAAGGATACCTATTATTTCTTGGCCACAGGAAAAGGAGGGAAACCAATGAGGAATTGAGGGCATGTTAGAGTTGTTTTTGTGACCAAATTGTAGTGCAAGAGGGCTGGGGAGTAAGTGTCAAGGTATGGAGTGATTTGGGGCTTTTTTATGGGTGGAATTTTCTCAAATAGGGTTGTTGCAGGCCTATGGAGCCATTCTGAAACATGTCGTAGTGATTAGAAGGAGGGTCGAGGTCTGTATGAGGAATAAAATAACCCAAATTGTATCATATTAGCATGACCTCTCAAGAAAGGACTACATCAACCGTAGAGAGCAAGTCTGGGTAGAAAACAAGGGCTAGAAGTGATTGTGGTCTTCCCCTAACCAGGCCAAAGTTGATAGTAGAGAAACAAACCCTTAAAAAGTAAGAAAAGGTATGTACTATGGTACATTCTTGTAGGTGTTGGATCCTTTTCATTGGATCAGTTTGACTAAAATCCTATGGAAGCCATTTGGAGGACTCTTCTTGATGGTTGAAAGTCCCTCCTAGGAGACAATCTTGCAGTGATTGGATTGGGTGCCATTGGACTAGTGAAGGGCAGCATGTTGGCTACCCAAAGTAGCCTTGTGACTAGCAGTCATAAAGAGAGTTTGACCACTGAATTTTGGGCAAATTTTTTGAGCTTATGCATAGCTATTTGATGGACGAAAGAGGATACTAGAAGGAAGATTGGAGCTCAGGTATTGGCCAGCCTAGAAGAGCATATTGGATCAACCCGCGTTCATTGAAGCAGAAGTGACTTTCAATAGTGATAGGTGGTAGCCCTCTCGGAGATTCTATGTTTTGTCCTTTGATGGACTAAGGGGAGACTAGAGAGCAGAATGGTAGTGAAGGACATGCAAGACAAGATATGACATAAAGTCTGCAACATGATAGCCATTGTATCTTGTATTCCAGAGATTGTTGTATTATTCAGATTGGTTTAATATAACGAATATTGGGTTGTACATATTTGTACAATATTTTTGTTAAAAAGTTGTCTATGCTTGTGCATGTGTGATTTACTATTATTTATTATCCATTGTGTAAAGTAGCTTTTATTGAGATTCTTGGTTTAGTAGCGTAAAAGATTCTAAGATTCTGTCCTAGACCCAAGATTGTGGAAATTCAACATGGTATCAGAGGGTGTCTGAGCTACTTTAGAAGACAATGAATTAGAGCGTGCACAATGAAGTACAACTTAAGAGGGATTTGATCACATTGTAAGTGATAATGTTAAAATTTCAGGCTAGTCTCTAGTATGAGGATAGGTTGGAGGGGGTGTCCAACTATAGTCCATGGAAGGAAAGGATCAAGTTGGTCTTACAAGTTAACAAGATATGGGAGTTCGCTGAGAACTCCATCAAGAAGACGACTAACCCAAAGGAGTTGGAAGTGTCTAGGAAGAACACTGCACATGAGTTGTGGATAGCTCTTCATAACTTGTTCCAGACTAAGAACGAGAATCGGGTACCGGTATTGGAGGATAAGTTGAAGTCCACCAAAATGATACTGGGTGAAGGAGTGACTTTGTTTTTGACAATATTGTCTAAGGTCAAAGATGAGTTTGTTTTCATCAATGTGACTATTTCAGATTCTAATATGGTGAGGATTGATTTTCAAGGGTTCACTGAGGAATGGAAGCCCTTCATAAATTGGATTGTTGCTAGAGAGAAGTTTCCAGAGTGGAATAGGTTGTGGGACGACTTGATTTAGGAGGAGTTGCAAGATGATGATCTGCATCCGAAGAAGAAGGCTTTAGATGATGACATGGCATTTTCAACACGAATGAAGTGTAAGAAGAAGACAAACTTGAGTAAATTCAGGTGTTTCAACTGTGGCGAGATGGGTCATTTTTCATTGAGATGTCCTATGATGAAGAAGGGAGATGTCGAGAAGAAGAAAGGGAAGCAAGTCATCGATGTTGCCACTTATATTGAGATAGATTCTCTCACCGGTATATTGGAGGAGGATGACTTTGATATGATCTCTCATTTCTCATAGGGTACTGTCGATGATGATGGATGGTACGTGGACAATGGTGCATCGAAACATATGACAGAGTCACAAGAGGATTTCAAGACTCTAGCTAAATGAGACTTGAAGTTGCACATAGTGTTGGGAGACAAGAGTCAGAAGGAGGTCCAAGGATTGGGAGTTATGACATGTAGGATGGAGATAGGATGGGTGATGCAGGTCGAGGATGTATTGTTTCTACTAGGACTCAGATATAGAGGCTCTAGCTCCATAGCTATTGTGCTTGGAGTTAGAGAGAATGGTCTATACATGTTGACAAGCAAGCCTATGGATCATGGGAAGAAGAAGTAGGTGGAGAAGGTGCGGGTTCTAGAGGAGTAGGTGCAGGGGCAGGCTTTAAAGGTACAGGTACATGTTCCATAGAAGAAGGTCCAGGTTCCATAGGTTCAGAGGGAGTCAAGTTTTAGTGGAAGCTTGTAGATTTAGAGGGAGACTTTGCAACCCAAGAAGAACACGTGGTCAATGGGGAGCAAGGGTGCTTCCACATCAACTAAGAAGGAATCATGGAGGGATTGGAAAATGATACAGGAGAAGAAGAAGAAGCAGGATGCTTCCAGTGACAAGGACACTTTCGAGTGAGGCGTATTTCATTCTATAGGTATTTCTGTAGTGGTGAGTGCCAAGAGTTAGGCGAGTGTTGCGAGTAGTGATGATGATGATGAGTTACTTCCTAGTCTTGGAAGTACCTCCCTCACTAAGAGGGAGTGTTGATTTTTGAGTATCTTGGGAGGTACTCCAAGCTGTAGGGTTCATGGTTTGGAGGGGATAGCACCACAAGAGTCACTTATGGGCTTGGAACCCAAGGTTGGGGTTTTTCACCAATCATTGTTTAGGCTAAAACCATGGACACATTTCGACATGTGATGGATGAGGATGATAGTACTCATCGAGACGAATTCAATGCATAAAAAATCATCTAATTATAAGTTGTAAATATGGAGTTATGAAATTTTGAAAGTTATGTGTGGGCATGATGGCACAAGGTCAAGGTTGACTTGATGTTAATAAGCCTCATAATAGCTTGTCAAGCCCTATGACGATGTTTTTTTGGAGCCTCATATTGGATATAAATATTAGGTGATTATAATGTCATTTCTCTCATCCATAGTGAGAAACACAACACAAGAAGAGCTTGTTGAAGGAAGGAGACTTATTTTGTATTGGATGTAGGAAAAGGATGGAAACTAGCGAGGATTTGAGGTACTATTAGGGTTTTTTGGTGACCAAATTGCAGTGTAGGAGGCCGAGGAGTAGGTGTCAAGGTTGGGAGTGATTTGTGGCTTGCTTAAGGGTAGATTGTCCTCAAACAAGGTTGTTGCATGCCTGTGGATCCATTCTGAAGCATGTCATAGTGATTAGAGGTAGAGTCAAGGTTTGTATGAGGGCTAAAATAACCCAGAATTGAAGCATACTAGCACGAGCTATCAAGAAAGGACTACAACATATGTAGAGAGAAAGTCATGGCCAAAAACAAGGCTGGAGGTGACCATGGTCTTACCCTAACTAGGTCGAAGTTGACAACAGAGAAATAGACCCTTAAACAATAAGCAAAGGTATGTACTTTGGTACGTTCTTATAGGTGTTGGATCCTTGTTATTGGATCGTTTTTGAATTAGTTTGATTTGAAGCCTTTGGGAGCCATTTGGAGGACTTTTCTTGATGGTTGAAAGTCCCTCCTAGGATAAGATCTTGCAGTGATTGGATTGGGTTCCATTAAATTGGTGGAGTGAAGCGTGTTGTCTAGCCAAAGTAGCCCGTGACTAGCAGTCATAAAGAAAGTTTGACCACTGAAGTTTGGGGAGCCTATGTGTATCTGTTTGATGGAAGAAAGAGGATAGTAGAAGGAATATTGGAGCTCAGGGATTGGCCAAAATACAAGAGTAGATTTAATCAGCTCGTGTTCATTGAAGTAGAAGAAACTTGCAGTAGTGATAGGTGGCAGCCCTCCTAGAGAATCTATGTGTTTTCCTTTGATGGACTAAGGGGTACCTAGATAGAAGAACAAGAGCGAAGGACTAGAAGGTCAAGATATGACAAAGAGTCTACATCATGATTGTCATTGTATATTTTATTCCATAGATTGTTGTATTATTAAGATTGGTTTAATATAACGAATATTGGGTTGCACATATTTGTACAACATTTTTGTGAAAAGTTGTGTATACTTGTGCATGTCTGATATACTATTATTTATTTTTTGTTGTGCAAAGTAGCTTTTGTTGAGATTCTAAGATTCTAATATTCTATCATAGACCCAAGATTGTGGAAATTCAATAGTATTTATTAGTTAAGAGGAGAAACCTATGCGCATGGATTGAGGTATGTAGATGAATGGTCTTGTAGGTGTTTCAAGCTTAGGAGAAGCAAATAAAACTATATTGGTCTAGTGAAACAAAGTTGTATTGTAAGAGATCCATTACTAATTTTCTATAAATAAAATTATCAATTTAGGAGAAGGTTTTCCCGGTTGAGTTCCCTAAAAAAATGGTGTTTTTTGATTGTATGACTGTTATTTAATTATATTCTATTATGTTGCAATTAGTAGAGAAATTATGTGTCTTGGTGTTACAATTTAGTTTCAGAATTGTTCACTACAACAGTGCAAAATTTTCAAGGATTTTTACATGGTATTAGAGCAAGGAACACAGTAAAGACCATGATAAGTTGATCCATATATCACAAGAAGAAACACAATCATAGGATAATTTCTAAAGCAACTGTAGCCTCTTGATCAATCCACATCACCATTGAATTTCTCAAAATTATTTAAGATCGTAATTCCAGAGGAGTGTCTGAGCTTGCTAATCACAAAAAAAATATGATTTAATTGATAAACTCTTTTCAACCCTAACCCTGCCTTCTCCTCCATAATTCAATATACAAGTTTAAATCCTTTGAAATTTTAACAATAAAAATAATAGAAATGAGATTAGAAAAATCCCTTTCAAACATATCCATAGACCTCAGAGTTCTCAAAGGTTGCAATTTTATCTCCATATGCGGATGACATGTTTTCTGCTTTGAATTGCAATGAAAGCCTCCAAATCCAAATCATGAGAAGAATATCTCAATTAAAGCTTGAAAAAGAGTGAAATCATATCTGATATAAAAAATGCACATTAAAAATGTAGTAGAATCGATAGGGCAGTGAAGAATTGAATATCACAGAAGCATATGGAATTTGCTGCAAAATCATAAAGATTATGAGCAGAGAAAGAGCACTGAACTTAGTCCCAAATCTAGCAAGGGAGAATAATGGTGGTAAAACAAATTTTAATAGGTCTATTTAGATTTTAGATTAGCCGCAAAATTAGATTTTAATTGGTGGTAAAATCTTATAGAGAAATTTCTATGGTTGCTTAGGTTTTCTGTAAGTTTTATTTTTATTTGAGCAAAAGGAGGTCATCTCACTTAGAAGTTATATCTAATGACGTTGAAGATATGTAGTAATGTTAGTCTAATTAGGGAATCAATAAAAAATATATGAGGCCTCTCTAATATAAGTAAGTATGTTCATATAAAGAAGGAAAGTGGACATGAGATTTACACATAAGGGAAATATCTATCAATCTTTAAGGAGGTGAAAAATATGCTTAAATATGTAAATAATTTTATCAATAAACTTAAATAGCTATAGGTAACTTATTATTTTTGAGGAAGTTCACTTAGATCTTAAAAATACCCTATTAGAAGCTAGCCATAGCTTAGAAGGCTTTCACATGTGTTGTTAAGAGAGACATGTGATAAATTTTGACAATAGGAAATAAGGGGTACAATAAGATCGATGTATAGCACCTAATCAAATCACCAAGAATATGCCAAAACCATCAAGATGACACACTTCTCTAAAAAAAATTATGAAACTCCATGGAACAACTGAGATTAAAACTTATAGCCAAAGCATCAAGAGTTAGAACAAAGTGTTTAAGTGAACACAATAAAAATAGTACACATTGCACATAATATTGTATAGACATGGATCATACATATCTAGCTAAATGTGGTAGCGAAAAGAACCTCTTCCTACACCTAATGTCCTAGATGGCTAAGGAAAGGCGTGATCAAACCAATGATACATACATGAATTACATATTATAGCTCCGTATACCTTAGATGGAAAATGATCAATTTGACAAGAATCGTAGGGGTTGAGATTACAATATGTTAATTTTAGTTAACAATGGTATGTTTTATGCTTAGCACAATTAATTCAATGTTCCTTAAGCATCACAATAGAAATTTCAATTTATATTTCCAGTAGCAATCACATTAACGATTAATCACATTGATAGTAAAAGTAGATAGAACATAAAACAATATCCAGAAGATAGGCCAAGACAAGAGGACACTAGATTTGGTTGATGCCATGGAAAAACCCCAATGTTGAGAAAACCCTTTGATCAATTCTTCTTATTATTATATCAAAAGTTCAGTAGAGAGAGATAGTAAAAAAGTAAAATTGACTTGCCCAATTCAAAGTCAAAACAATCCTATCAATTTATGTAGTCAAGCTTCAACCCTAACCAGAAAATCAACATTGGTAAAATCAATAATAAATGATCCTCAAAATAGCTCAGTCTTCCCCAGTCAAAATCGACTTGATCAAGAGGTCAAAGTCAGCCTAAAATATCTTGGTCAAACTCGGTGAAAGGAGAGAGAAAACCTGTTATAATTTTCTATGGTCAAATTGCAGTCAGCCATGAAGTCAATGCTAGCTAAACTGCCCATATCCCTCAATTTTTGTGTCCAAAAATGTGTTCTAAAGAGACAAAAAATATTCTCCAAAAATTGGATTCATATCTGGCCAATAACTCCTTGGTCAATGTTGGTCAAACTTGGTCTGCTACCTGAAATTTCGGTTCTACAATTCAGCCCAGAAAACTCGTCCTTATTGCCACACGTGTGAGAGAGACAATTTGCCTAATAGTTGTAGGAACCAATGAGAGAAGGTGAGAGAAGAATGTGTGAGTGATGATGATGCCAAATGAGGTGTGAGGTCACTTGTATTTATACAATTTTTTGTGGGTGAAGAGACACATCCATTGGGCTTCTTGATCCTACATGTTGATGTAGCCGACCTGAACAATTTGTATACATTGTGTGGGCATAAATTCAAAATCACACTTTTGCTTGTCTAAATGAGATGATCTTTATATCAATTTTGTTCCTCTCGAAAAGAGGAATTCAATGCAATCATCATCTCCATCAAATGATCTATCCCAAGGTGGAATTTGGCCCTAGTTTCCAATTTTAACACAATCACAATTTTAAAATATCCTCTAAAATCCCAAATAGAAAATGGGGTAACATATCCCATGACATCCAACTTGTGATCTATGGTTGAAAATCCTCAAAGTATCTCTAAAGAAAGATGTCTCATTAAGGCCAAGGTCAAGAAGAAGTATGATGCTTCACTAATTTGGTAGTTGAATAAGTTTGACTCTTGGTTTGTCAATTTAGCCCTAAGTAAGCAAGGAAACATGGAAGGAGGTGACCCCCACATAATGCCTTATATAAATATCTAAATCAAAGGACTTCCCTCATAAAATTTTCTAGACATGTATTTAAAGAATGTCGATAACGACCCATCCAAATGTTGATAAATATAATAGGACATCCCTTGAATCTCATAATAAATGGGGGCATCTACAGATGAGGTGATCCTTTAATTCTATCTCATGTATATGGAAAAGCTAGAAAATATTATTAAGAAGATGAAGGTTATTATGATTAGTTTCAACTCAAAGAGAATGTAAACCCACTTTGAATGCACCAAGGGGGATATGAAGGGAAAAAGCTGGTGCTCTTAGGTATGTGGTTAAACAAAAATGCCCCCTTTCATTTGCATGAAGTGTTCCTGGTACAAATCCATGGTAGTGTCAAGGCCCTAAAAAGGTGAATTCTAAGTACATTGAATTTATTGTCTATAAATAACCTCTCTAATAACCTGACACAAACATACAATGATATCATTTATATTGGAGGTGTAAATAACTTGAATTGTGTTATAACTTTAATTGCTTGCCCACAAAAATGTGTCATGCTTCCTTCTGATGACGCTTCAACCCTATTGGAGAACAACCTCATAATGTAAAAGGAATTTAAATACGATGTAACTTTAATAGTGCCACACATTCACCCCTGCCTCACCACTAATGGATAATTTAAGGCTATTTCAAGCATTGACGTGGATAATATCATTTTATTTTCTCTTATGTATATTATTCTACATTGACACAATTGAGTTTAGTGGTTAAGGACATAAGATTTAGGAGATTTAACGATTATGGGTTACGGGGTTATGATTTGTGATAATTTAACTCCTAATCCCCTTATTACCACTATTTGGGGTTCCCCTATCAATTTCTCTCTCTACCTTCCCTCTAGGTCCCCTAGACCCTATGAAATTAATTCCTAAGCACCGCTCTCATTCTTTAATGCTAGGATTATAGATCTTAGTAAACCATGCTTTTACCTTTGACTTCTACCATTCGTGTTACCCTTGTGTCTCCTTTCCCTATTCAATACACCCTAACATACCCCCCTCCCCCCACAACCTTTTTGTTCATTCCATTCCACTTTTCCTAATTTTATGAACCCCAAAAGTTGGTCCCAATGCCCCTATAGCTACACACTTGGGCCCCCTTGGCTAAGGGATTAAACATGTTAGGGGTTATGGGTTGTGATAAGGGAGCCCTTAATCCCCTTATCACAACTATAAATAGGCTCATGAACACCATAAATATCTACTCGAGGTGTTGTGATGAAAGCAATAATGAATACAAAAGTTGCGATCAATAGGACATGGATCATCAAAATGTTAAACGATCTAATGTAAATATGGTTTTCAATGTTAGTGATCTAGTCAAATAAAAGACTGCATAAATGTTTTCTTTAGGACACCACTAAGATTCAATAATTAATCCAAAGTGAGAGGATTTTTTGCTGAGGTGACAATAGAAACAACCTTCAGCTGACACAAAGTGACACTTTGTGAGCCTTGCACAACTAGGGTGTCAGTTCCATCTCTAATAAGAGGCACAATTGACAAGTGGAAACATCTCACATTTAGGGCACTTGGTCACAAATCTTTATGTGTGTTTGTCCATCGAGGGTACCTTTCACATTTTCCAAGGCACAAATTACATATTTTGATGAATTTTGGATCACTTATCACATTCCACTAGCTTCATGCATAGAGAGGAGCTCCCATCCTTTAAGAATATTTTGGAAGATTTCATGGCAAAGAATAAGAAAATTGGCATTTGTATCACATGGCGTAAAGGAGAAGGACATAGGTGAAGAGTACTCCATTTAGAAACATAAAAAATCTTGTTTATGTCCTCTTTCCAAAGAAGAGGAGATATCTTGTGACAAAACTCCCAAATTACCAACAAAGGAAGATTCATGTAAGGGTTTACTTCTTTCACATGTTGAAAAACATTCATGTGTTTTAAGGTGTGTTTTATTGTTGAGTTCACATATTTGGAAGCACAATTGCACAAGTGGAAACATCTCACATTTGGGGCACTTGGCTACAAATTTGTATGCATGTTTTCTATTGAGGGTATATTTCACATTCCCCAAGGCACCAATCAAATATTTGGAGGTATCTTGGATGACTTGTCACATTGCACTAGCTTCATGCATGAAGAAGAACTCCCATAATTTAATAATGCTTTGGAGGTTTTTCATGACATAGTCAAGGGTCACATTTACAAAAAAGAACGTTTAAGTTAAGAAAATGACAATTGACATTCACATCACATGTGGCACAAAGGAGAGGAACATAAATGAAGAGTGCTACCTTTTGAAATATCTAGAATGACTTTTTTATGTCCTATTTCCAAAGAAGATAAGATATCTTGAGACAAAGGGCCTAAATTGTTAACAAAAGAGGACCATGTATTCGATCATATGGACTTTGGTTTCTCCTCATTAGCTAGACCATTTTTATTAGGATTTATATTTCCCACTAATATTTTTAGGATTTTATTACCATTTTTTTATCATCATCTTATTTAAATTTAGAATAAAACTCATTCCTATTCAATGAAATTAGGATTTAGATTTCCCACCAATATTTTTACGAGTTTCTTACCATTTTGTTAGGACTATTTTGTTTAAATTGAGAATAGAACTCATTCCTATTCAATGAAATTAAGATTTAGATTTCCCACCATTTCTATTAGGATTTAGATTTCCCAACAATATTTTTAGGGTTTATTGCCAAATTATTTTAGGACTATTTTGTTTAAATTGAGAATATAACTCTGTGGTAGTGGTTACAACCACCTATTGGAATTATGATACAAGTGTTGTCCTTCATGGCAACTCACATAGATGACAGTTCACAATACACCGGGTTAACAACAAAGGATTACAAACCAGACTCTAGAGATTGAAGAAAGAGAGGTATATGATAGTTCACTTTGTCAAAGTAGTGTATACACACATGAACACAAAACAAAAATAGCGTATATGTATACATACACTTTCACAGAAGGAAAAGTGCATATGGGATGGAAAATCAAGGTTTCAGTCCAAGGTATTTGGTCTGTGGTATTGACCCTAGGTATTTGGTCCAAGGTATTGGTCCTAAGTGGTTTTGGTCCAAGGTATTGGTCCTAAGTGTTTTTGGTCCAAGGTATTGGCAAAGGGCCTAAAGCTATATAAGGAGGAAAATATCATAAGGCCAACGGTGTGCAAACAATAAGATTCTAAGGAATACTTCTATTTCAAGTATATTTTATGTTGCAGGGTTATGTTTGGGACTAGATCTGAAATATTTATGTGCACCTTGAGCTCAATATTGGATCAGGATCATGAGACCTGAAATGACTTATTCTTGAATGATCTGATATTGGTTGAGACTAGATCTGATGTTTTGTGCCTGTTTTATTCGTTATCTATCATGAGCTGGGTTTGTCTGAAATCTGGAATTGCAGCAAAGCTCTGAGTCA
>APFE031397805.1:17568-28242 GCA_000404065.3 Pinus taeda | reverse complement strand
TATAATTAAATGGGGAGGACCATGTCTTCCCCTAGTAAATGTGAGGGTGCATTGGGGAATGTGAGATGAATATATATATTATTTGAAATAACGGAAGGAGACCATCTCCTACATAAGATTCAATTTGAGAAGGTAAGTTGAGAATTTGAATAATAGAAATCATGAATTTTATATTAGACCAATATTTCTCAATATTTTCATATAATGTAATCATTAACAAAATTTGCAGTATAAGATTTAAGTGGGGCATTACATACACCCCTCCTTTAGAAACATTTGTCTTGAAGTTAGAATGAAAAGATACAAGGAGTTTGAAAGCATAACAAATCAGAGAGAGTTATAGCAATAAAATTTGATAAGTCAGATAATGACATTACTTCCTATCAAGAGTCTCCCATTGATCTATATCCCCCTATCCATCCTGACCTACTTCCTTTCCTGCCCTATCCTTCCTTTGCTGCTTTATCAGTGGAAATGGCCATACTAACCACTGATAAAACCGACATGGTGGAAGCATCGACTATGTCGACCTAACTTCCCCAGCAGGTAACTGGAAATCGTCATCACACATCTAGGGGAGCATGTCCACCACTGCCCTCCCACGATTCAAGGTTTCGGAGGATACACTGTGGGAAATGCCTCCACCCCTCCTACAGAACTACGGTCAATACCCTAATATGAACCACACTCCAGAGCTGGTTGGACTTGTCATTGAATAATCCAGTCAGGTCGTCTTGCCACCTGTCATTTGCATTTTACTTGTGTCATAAGAGTGCATATCAAGTAGATACCAAATGTAGTATAATAATGTACATTATACCTTTCTCATGAGATGTCTCATCCTTCCCTCAATGGAATAATATATCTCAGCTATCATATAGTTCTTTCCCCTTGTGGGTTAGCTCTCATCCATGCATTTATATAACAATAAGACATATAATCATCACATTATTAAGTCTAGCCTCCATGTGTCAATCTGGGAATTCTCGCTGGAAGTAAATCATAAATTCACTAAGTCATTCATTTAAATAAATCATATCCACTTGAGCTATATATGAACCAAAATAATTCTAATAAGTTACACACTAGATAGTCCATCACTAAGTGAGTCATATATGTAGGCCATACATCAACCATTTCTATCATCAATATCAAATCTACCAATTGATTCATATAAGTAGTTGTATATGTCAAACCAAATGCATCAATATTACATAATGTTCATAAATAAATAACATGGAACTACAAAATAGAGCCTTAGCATAGGTAGTTATCTAAGTCAAAATGGGCATCATAAATGGTCAAAACTGAGGGGTAATTGTGACATATAGCCTCTGCATCCTCTTGGATAATAGATCTTGGGTTAGACTTGTCCCCTTTGTATCTTAACTTGGTCCACTGAGTGATGCCTAAGCCATCGAGCCCTATGGTATAATATTCATATTGGTTTTGATCATTGTGGTTCCTACGTCTCAGACCTATAATTCCCTCCAGTCGAGTTTGTGGGATTCATCAGAAACATAATGCTACAGGACAGATATATAAAAAAATCATGAGTTTCATGCAAGTGGGATGGTAGTACAAGACAATAGGAATTTGGTCAAAGTTTTCTCTTTGATTCAAAAAGGTCTCATAGAACAATGTGGTAACTTCACACATTTCTCAAATTGAATAGGAATAGAATAGGTGCTTGCATAGTCTTCCCATGCATAATGGTAAGAATTTGTACGGATCGCTCCCCCCCACCCCTTTTTTTTCTACTTTGTTTGTGCGTCACACAATAAGGAAAGAGATTGTGTCATCACCGATGCCCTAGGCTCTGTTCCAGGTATTGGAAAAGATGCCTCCCTTTGGAGAATTTGATCATTTTTTCTATACCCTATATTCAAATAATATTTTGTTCTACTTGTTTGATGTCTTCAGAAGTTGGGAGGTACACATTCCCTATAACAATGTCAAAAAGAAAATTAGGGATGATCCAGGGTTTGAAATACTTCACTCAAAATCTACCTAGAAACTTGTCAACAAGTCGAATCTGATCACATACACTTCTGACCACACTTATAACCCATCAACTCTTCAAAGGCAGTGTTGGATTTGTTTTTTGGTATTTTCTAATTTATTAATGGTAAAATGCCACTATCTTCCATCTTCATAATTTAAGAGCTAAAACATCAATTGAATATTTGTGAAAGCTTTGAAGAAAATACTGAAAATAAAGCAAACCCAAGGGGTGGGTTCTTCAGTCATGATGGGGCTGGTCCAATTAATGATCAACCCAAATGCATCTACAAAAGACAACTTTATTGACACTCAGATTGTTCTCAGCCATAAAAATATGTATCTATCAGTTTCCTTCCTTGCTTCTATGGGGAAAGGTAAGGTTAAACGATATAGAATGTTCAAAAGAAAATAAATAAACTCCTTGAATCTTATAGGCCAAAACACTCATTTTAGATGCAAGTTGCCTTTGTAAGCACATACTAGGAAAGAAAATAAACAAACTCGTGAAACTATGCAATAGGTGAAAAATAGATAAAAGTCTCTAACTTCCAAACCAAAATAGTTCTTACAATGAAGCCTAAGAACTTATGTTTGTTTGAACTGAATCCATTCCTCATTATGTTTCACATTTCTTGTAACAAGGACTGGAAGACCTTGAAATGAAAATAGGCTAACTTTCATTCTCCACATCTTAGCAAAGCTAATCAAAATTATAGCAAAGTCTATCTCAATATACAGAGTTTGGTTACTTACTCAGTTTGGATATGGAAAAGCAAAAATTTAGGTTGATTTACCTGATCAAAGCTATACATTACAAAATGGTGTCAGCTCTCTAAACTACAACTTTATCTTTATGTTTTTCATTTGTCTTTCTTGGATCCTCGTGGCAGTTGTTATAGGATTGATAACATATAGATTTATACAGCCACTTGCGCTGAATGACAATACAATTGTATTTTGCAAGGTTGGTTCTTTTGATCTTCATCACTAATAGTATCAAAAAGGAATAAATGCATGCATATGAAAATATTTATAAAAGTTGAAATCATTCCAGTAAAAGAAAAGATGAGGGGAAAGCATATACAACATAGAATTTCTTTTGAAAGAATCAAATTCTATTTCGAAATTTAACATTTTCAAGAAATGGCCATGGAACAAATATCCTATATCCCTTTTCCATCTTTCATCTAAGGTTTGCACTACTCATTGTTTCCTTTCTTCCAATTTCTAATAAAGTTTATATTTAAAAAAAACAATTGAGGATCTCTCTAGCCTCAATCCAAAGGATTGGCAGTTGAACAACGAAATGGAAATTTATTGATGTCATGACAAGGATGGAAAAATGCAGCCATTTTGTTTGAAACTAAGGTAACTTTTAATTTTAGCAACTCTTTATTTTCTTTTCGGCCATAAATTTATTTTATCTGATTAGAGAATGATATATAGATATATATATATAATATTATATTATATTATATATAAATTAATATATATATATATAATATATATAATAATAAATAATATATATAATAATATATATATATATATATATATAATATTATATATATAAATATATATATAATATATATAAATATATATATATATATATATATAACTATCCCATTATTGAGCCTCGTAAGTGAAATTTTATTTTATACATAAATAACATGATAATAAAAATTTCCTACCTGACCTTTGGCAGACAATTCAAGTTGATCAGATGTTGGGACCTTGCTCCACCCATCAAGGTCACCCACACCATTCTTTGGTAAAGGTCCAAGTGAGGTGGGCAGTTTATAGCAAGGTTGGACTCTGCACTTTGACTCTGTTTTCTTTCGGATTTCAATATACACATCAAGGATGTATTAATGTAAGTTAGGATGGAATGAGAGAGGATTGGGACTGATTGGATTATGCATGGAACTCATATATCTCTGTATTGAAATATCCAATTTTCCAGTCTTGAACTTTCAGTTTGTACCACCACACCTATGATACTGCGATATATATATTTTTTGGTTTGTTGGTGTTGGTTAGACCGAGTGATTAGCATACTTAAATACTTATCTATGCTATACTTTTCTTTAGCTTTCTTTATCTTGCTTTCAGTGTTACCTAGGAGTTTCTTTTGCACTCCCACATTGTATTCACACTGGATGTATCATTTAGTCCCATTGGCTTACTTTTGTGGACATTAATTGGACATTAATGTACTTATCTGCAATCTGGTCAATATAATACAAAGACAAAATCCTGTCAAACTAGAAGAGTTTTACAATCATACCTTAGGGCACTTTCATTACTATTGTATATGTGTGTTGCAACTGCCAAAGGAAAATAGATAAGTCTTGGCCCATGAAAGCTCATATATTAAATATATGAAACATATCTGTGTTGAACAACAACTAAGATAATCATTCAAATTCTAACCTTTATTATAATGCATATGTGCCATAATATGCAATTAAAATATGGAAACAGAGTGCTTGCGTCTCAGCCACAAATAATCTTAAACAAGTGGCTATCATCTATCATTGGTTGTGGTAGTAGTGAAAAATGATTGTGCATGCACTGATTGCTTCATGGTTGGACAGTTGTCGTAAACATGGAAACACCTTTCTAATTCAGGGTAATTAAGGGTTGGACCCACTCTACATGCAATCCCTTCAAGAAATGAATATTTAGAATACGTTTACACTCTCCTGGAATTTCATACTTGCAAGTATACATTACTCCATGTCAAGACTCATCACAAACCACCATAACTTAATAACTATATATCCATAAAATTCTGCCAATTTATTATTGCTTTTAGTGGCAACTAAAGACATACTAATATAGCAAAACCAACATAAATATTAAAAATGCAAATATCCATTAACTACATAATTAATTTCATCAGAAACCCTTAATTAGTGAAGCATAATAATGGAACAAAGTATCTAATGTCATAGAAAAAATTGCATGTATATAGTAGGAAAGGAGGAGCTTTCCAAAATTTCCAATCTAGCACTAAAATCCTTGGGTGTTTGTCAACAATAACTTATGTTCTTGCTCATATTCCATAAGTTATGACGATTTTGATGCCATGAAGTGAGCAGATCATGCCAATGTCGATTAATTTTATAGTCCCAGGGAAGTTGTTTGACGTTGATGCAATAACATGTTAAGATCAAGACATAATGGGTGGTAAAGCCAATTGGTGGTCCATGGAGTCATGGCTATGCTCATTTAATCAATGTACATTGTTCCTTCTATCGCTGATTGCACAAAGAGCTATTAAAGTATTATATGGCAAATGGTTTGGAAGTTTGAAATAATATCTCTTCTAGTCCAGCTAGAAACCCAAATTTACTTGCAGCTCAGGTCATCAATATGGAAAAAGTATCCTGCTATTTTTGTGAAGTGTCAACATCCTTTATGAGCTTAGGACCCAATCTTTCACTAGCACATTCATAAATCTATTCAAGTACTAAAGCCGAAATTGACACCATTTCTTTTGGGGGAAAAAAAAATTTGCTCAACGCAGTTGCCTCCTTTGGTTGTTTCTCAAACAAGAACTGTCACGGAAACATAAAACAAAGATCGTATCATGCCAGGTAGAAACTTTACCCTGAAGGGGGAAAAGCACATTGTAGAGAAATAAAGTAACTAATCCTCTCCTCCCAATATTCTCTTAAACCTTTCAATGACTTTACTTAGCTTCCGCTCCTTGCAGCAGAGGTGATCAAGCAATTCCACGTACCTTCAAAAGGAGCAAAACCCCTATCTGCTAAGCCATAAAGATTCTTAGTGGCATCTGGTATCTTGCTTGCTTTAGTGAGACCAACAAGCCATGCATTAGAAGTCTCAAAATGGGGAATGAAACCTCTCTTCAGCATCTGATCAAGGATAGCCAAAGCCTTCTTAAATTCCCCTTCCTTGCAAATAAAATTGAGAAAAACCCTATAGCTCGCCCTATTTGGAACACACCCATAGTGCAACATCTCATCTAGGGCCCCAAAAAATTCCTCAAATTTGCACTCCCTACAAAAACCACCAATTAATATACTGTAATTAATAATATCTGGCACACACCCTACAACCTTCATCTCCACAATCCTCCACGATCATCCTCTACGCCTCCTCAGTCTCGCCCTCTTTGCAAAAGCAATTGATCAGGGTTGTATAAGTCACTACATTGGGCCGACAACTAGTTGTGAGCATCTTACCAAAGAGCTCAGAGGCCTCCTGTGCCCTCCCTTCCTTTGCACAGGCCATTCATAATAGAACTAAAATTGACATTGTTGGGTTTACACCTATTTTCCTTCATCACATTAAAGGTCTTTGTCGCCCCATTCACATTCCCAACATCACAAAATCCATTAACTAAAACATTATATGCCAGTGCATCAGGAACAATTCCCTTGGTCTGCATTCCTTAAAAAAAACCCCAACGGCCTCCTTCAGTTTTCCGACACAATATAGCCCATCCATCAATGTTGAATAACTAATAACATTTGGGAGCACACTGAACCCTATCTATTTCCTCCAAAATCTCAAAGCCCTTTTCGAAATTTCCAGCCTTGCAATGAAACTTAATGAAAATATTAGAAATGCAGGCATTGGGAACTAACCTAAAATTCCTCAAAGCCACAAACACTTCCTCTGCCAAATCCAGGCACCCGGCTTCCACAAGAGATTAAGCAGGGTACTCAAGGTCCTTAGCGATGGCTTACAATTGAAAAGTCTCATCCTGTAAAAGATTTCCTTTGATTTCTTGAGCATACAGGCTCTACAATAGAGCTTCATGAGATTTGTGAAGAGACTCTCATGGCATCTGTAGCCCAGTATAGACATCTGTTTCAAAATCCCTTTGGCGGCTTGGAATTTCTTGGCTCGGCCAAGCTTGTTGATGAGGACATTGTAGGTCGTAAAGTTGTGATAACACCCTTGCTATTTTGCGACATTGTTGAATATGTCTAACGATTTCTAAAGATCTGGTTCTTCAGTTATTAGATGGACTACGTCGCTATGTGAAAGATATTTGATCGTTTTGGCTGCTTTAGGGGTCATTTGCATGCCATTTTATGGTCTGCTAGGGTCTGAAAGTTGGAATTTAAAGAGGCTTTCATGCTTGGCTACTTGTTGAGCAAGTTAGGCAAGTCCATGCTAAGGTTTTGAATATGGACTAGAGTCTGATGTTGTTGTGGGAAATGCGCTTGTCACTGTATATGCCAAATCTGAGCATATCAAGGATGAAAAAAATGGTATTTGAGACGATGAATGCACCAGATTCCATTAGGTTTGTGGGCCATAACACATATTAGAATCAAAAGATTTTCTCGAAATTAGAGAAGATCTCACTCATGCCTTTCTACAAATAGTTGATGTGAAGCCAAAGACAAAATTCAAAATTTATGTGAGAATAACCCAGAGGCCTGGAGCTTTATGTATTGTACTAATTTATTGTGATTCACAGACGCTAAATAGCATTTCCCATCTTTAAATGAAAACCAAAACCCAAGAGATGAGTAAAAGTGAAAGTTAAGAAAAATATAATTAAAAAAAAATCATGCGCACATTTTGTCAAACAGTTCATGAGCAACTTTGGATAAAGCTCAATATTTTTTTTTTAGATTAGATATCAAAGAATTTGTGCATATATGGTGTGCTGATGACTTCTAGATACCGAAATGACACTCTGTAGTTGACTGTCATGAATCCAAACCAAAACACAAGACAGGTAATTGATGGTTGTTATGCTGATGCAAAAGTTTCATACATGCAATAAATAGTTTGCATGCAAACTGTTCCTTCAAGAACTTATGCTCCAACACCCTTGTTAAGGTCAAGATGATTCAGAAGGGAACATATTAGAAAGGATTTTCAAACGTATATCATCCCTAAATCCCCTTCATACATACTTCTGCCCTCAAAATAAATTTATGTGACCAGGCACATGGAAAAAGTATGGTCTTATTAGTGCCAACCAGTGCCCCAAATCATGTTACCATGTAAAGGGCTATGCACTGGGCATAATGGGGTAGCAAATTCAAGATGTGTTTACCAAGTCAGGCTCAATTCTTCTACCCCTAGAAAACAAGCTAGAAGAATGGAAATGGTTGAGAAGAAAGGATACAAGTGCCTTATTTAAGATGAGGATGAATGGATCTAGATTTTGCCGAGGGAAATCACTCTAGGGGCCAAAGAAATAGTGCATTTGTTGAGATATCCAAACAAAGTACAATTATTCCCTTGATTATTGAGCACACCCAAAATCTTCTTCATATTCCCTTGGCACAGTGGGTAGGAAAATGAGTTATAAAACTATTAAGAAACCTTTCAAATGTGATTTTTTCACTGTAACTCAGAGAAAATGCAGCCGAGGAATTGCTTCTCGTGAGAGTCCCTTTTTTTTTTTACATAATATAACAATTATACCAAAATAAGAGAACTCCATAACCCATACTAACGAAGTTTCATATTTAATAGTGAACACGTAGCAGAAATTTCATCCTCAAGGGTGCACTTCAAAAGAAACCAGCCACCAGTTCTTTTAGAAAAATGAACCATGGCACGCAATCCTTTAGCCCCATTTAAAATAGTAGGGAAAGACTAATAAAAAGGAGCAATTTCATCCCCCAACCATCCATTTCTAATAGCTATATTCATGGAAAATGAGCCCAATTTTCTCTAAAAGCTGAGCCCACTAGAATATGTGCACTCTCAAAACCACCATTCACAACCAAGCGAAGACAAAGTAACAGGTTTTTTTTTGCAGACCGAGATTCTACCTATGGAGTCTAATATGTAGAAGATCTGCATCTGAACATATTACACTAAATCTAGATGTTCTGAAGTATATTCTTGGCCAAATTTGTGTGATCTTAAGGGGATCATATGGGCTTGTCGATTTCCTGGCAACCTGGGACATCTGAAAAAAAAGAATTAACCATGAACAAAACAAATTGTTGGAAGTTGTCTAGATCAGAATTTCATAACCGGGTAATTTATATTACAATCTAGTCAACATAACAAGTCAGAGATTACATGAAGCTGCAGGCGTATTTGATGGGCTGCATTGATTCCCCTAGATTGTGTGATCAGAAGCTGGACATGAACCAACCTACACAGAGTCGAAGCTGAAGGAAATAGTGGTCGCATTAGATCATGGTCATTTATGGCTTCTAGAGACTGTTGTAAAGATGTATTGTTGATAGCTAGCAGTGATAAATTGGTTGTGTGAAATAAGTGCATGTGTAAGGACTTGACCGGATCAACGTAAAAGTCGATGTGGCACTAAATTGAGAACTAAAAATGAGCATTAAAGCCATGTTGACTTCATATTGCTAATCAAACTATTGAATACTCCTGTTCACCAGGGTCATGTTGATTGAAAGCCAAGAGTGGAATCATGTCACTGTAGTAGCTATTAACTGTGGTGAGTTGAATGAGGAATTGAATCGTAGAAGGAAAAATTGATTAGTTTTCGAAGGAGATTAATATTTTTATTTGAAAGATCGAGTTTCAAGACAGGCCATTATCTGACCAATCCTAAAATCTAGAAACAGATTCTAATTTGTGGGCCAAGTTGATCCCTGCGCTAAGTTTTTTTTTTTGTTTTTTTGTTTGAAGTCGTTTTGAGTAAGGCAACGTGAATTTTTCACAGCCATCATAACTTGTACACTCAAATTGATAGCACTATGTGTTGAAAAGAAGGCCATGGTAGTGATGCTGATGGGTAAAGGCTGTTAACTACAACAACTTAACAGCTACAAGGTCGGAGGTTCAAGCCCTACTTCTAGCAGTCTTTGGGGTTTAGTGGGCTTTGGGTCCAGATTTTGAACCAAAGCTCTGATACCATGTGTAAGAGACCTACCCTAGGGTCTGATAACAAATCTAATTTCTTCTCAAATTAAATGCAATCAGAGGCAATAACTTACTTACATGGATTTTAAACAAACACAATTTTATCATTTCACTCTAATCAACATAAACTAAGTGAATATTTCATTTTGATAAAATTTACAAGAGTAGTCTATGGAGGAATACTTATACCGGTGGCTAATGGAGATACCTTTGTCCTGTTGCTCCTTCTCAACGTTCCTCTTGACGAACCCAACTGGATTTACCTCCCATCCAACTAGGAAATAATCCCTAGCCTAGGAAACATCCACAGGTTCCCTAGCCTTTTGAGCCCAAGTCCAACCAGATGTAGTGTGTGTGTCCAAGATGAATGATCTAGACCAAGATAACAATACTTCCCTCCTCTCAACAACCCAAGAAACCTCCACAGGTTCCTAAGGTCTCCAAAAGCACAACAAGTCCAAACAATCACAACCAATCCCACAATCATAAGCAAGACCCAACCTCCCCCCTTTTCTCCCTTCCCCCTTCCATTTTGATACCCTCCCTCTCTTTTCCATCTCAACCACCCCTCATTAATGTCATTAGCTTCTCATCCATCCTTACAGTTGACTTCTCTTCTCCCAAGTAAAGCTGGGAATACATTTGGAAATGTGACATGAATATAAAATTGGGAAATTAATGGGAGAGGACCATGTCTTCTCCCTAGTAAATGTGAGGGTATATTAGGGGATGTGAGATGAGTATATCTTTATTCATAATTAAATGGAGAGGACTATGTCTTCTCCCAAGTAAATGTGAGGGTACATTGGGGAATGTGAT
>APFE031397805.1:1496-16831 GCA_000404065.3 Pinus taeda | reverse complement strand
TATATTATTTGAAATAATGGAAGGAGACCATCTCCTACCTAAGATTCAATTTGAGAAGGTAAGTTGGGAATTTGAATAATAGAAATCATGAATTTTATATTAGACCAATATTTCTCAATATTTTCAGATAATGTAATCATTAACAAAATTTGTAGGATAAGATTTAAGTGGGGTATTACAATTGTGCAGTGCATGGGGGATAGCTAGTCTTTCTCAACCCAGAAACTATGCAAATATCATCCACAAGCTTGCAGACTGTTGCATGTGCTTTTAGATTAAGCGGTTCCCTCCATAATTGAGCAATCCTAATTTGCATGCATCAGCTGCTTTTCCCGAAAAAGAAAGAATGAAAAAGCATCCCTAGATTTTATGGATCTATTCTTATTAGCTGAAGGTTACACGCAAAGATCATTTTAGAAACTTCCCTCTAAGTGTCACTCTTTCCTAGATTTGTGGCATGCATGTCACAGTCCTCAATATTATCAAAACTTATGTATTAGACGCTACAGAGCTCATTCCTCACATCAATCTTGCAACTCTAACATCCCACATCACATTTAGGAGTCTTTGGCACATTCAGATCAAATTTTTCTGGGTAAGTCCGCTTTACATGGCTTTTGATGCTTTTCTATCACTTTTTGTATTTCATCTTGTGTGAGTGTTGTCTTCTTGATTTTGACGAATGCATTCTATCATTTTGATGCATGCTAGCTTATAGAAGAATTGTTTTAGTTTTTCATTCCGTCTCACTACTGTCGCATGCATGACACTATTTCTGCGCTTACGATCACCATTGTAGTGACTCGCTTCACACACATGCTCGATTTTCTATTTTCTGAATCTTTCACTCATTGTTTGCATGCATGACCATTCACTCTTACTTACACTTAGTCTCACCAAGCATTCAAACTTTCTCATGTTTTCAGTCGCCCGTCGGCGGGTCTGCGCTTCCTTGGCTTAGTCCTTACCTTACCCATTTGGTAATGCACATCCCTGAGAATGAAGGCTCTACCTTCCTCCCAGAAAATTCACAAAACTAGCCAATACTAAGCCCCAAGATTGCTCTCTGCAATTCTGGGAGGCAGTGCTGAGTTGGCCCTAAAAACTCCACAATGCAGTTTGCTGGGTTTGCGTACCCTTACTGACCGAAACTGCACATTACGCAATTTCAATCCTTAGTAAGCCTGGATGAACTATGCATTGCGTAGTTCCAATAGTTTGTTAGCCTCCTAACAACCGAGACTATGCCTTGTGCAGTTTTGGTAGTAGGTCTCGCAACCTCCTGGTGGAAATTGCACAATCTTCACAATCAGTCACATAGGTATGTTGCAAGTTAGTCCTCAAACATGTTTTGGTTTTCAATTGACATATTGCTTGCCATGAGTGTTTCTATGTCTCCAGGTATCAAAGGTGTTCATCTACCTCTCAACATTACAGGTACAATGGCCTCCAAGAGAGTAGGGTCAAAAGACACCGTTGAGAGCGCAACTAGAGACACAGTTGAGGAAGTGTCTATGAGCTTTCCTATCTGTGAAGACACCTAGTTGTTCATAGACAAGGATATCAAGATGAAATGCAATCAATTTCGCAACGAGAAGCACCAACAATAACAGAAAAAGGTAGCAGACCTATGCATGACCAAGGCAGGAGGAAGGTTGTGGACAACATAGAGGTGGAGCAAAGCTACAAGTTCAAAAGATATCAACTCGTGATGAAAGAATATTTGGAGATTGAGGCTATGAGGCAACAATGTGATAGGAGGATCGTACAAAGGAAAAGAGAGAAACAAAGGATGGAGGAAACAGAGAAGGAGTTGCAAGAGTTGAAGTGGAAACTCAGGGTAGAATAGGAGTTGTGTAGTGGGGAGAAGGAAGCACATTAGGAACATGTACAAAAGGAGGCACGACATTCATAGATTGGTGAAACCATGCCCATACAGGTTATAGATCCATCCTAGCAGCTAACACAGAGTAGACAAGTTGAGCAATGTTATTGATCGTATACACGGGTGTTCAAGAGCATGGATGTCACTATGTGCACACATGTGATCCCATCCACTGGAAAACTCACCGAGGCGAAGACAAAGGACTAAGTCCGACTGGTGTTGGAATTATGATGCATGTGTTTCACTTGATGGAAACCCACTTGTAGCAGAACAAGTATATGGAAACTAGATGAATCTACATGACAGATCAGAGGTGACAAAATGATGGAACAAAGATGAATCTATAGGTCAGAGGTGACAGAATGATGGAAGAGAATAATGGTAAAAGGTTTGATGTAGGGAGATTGTTAGTGTGTGTTTCCCTTGATATTTGATGAATGAAATAATTGATAAAAGTATAAATAGAATGTGACAGAATGCATGGAAGTTGTGTTTACATATGTGACAAAATGCAAGGCAGTTCAGAGAAATCAGTTCAGAAGTGATGTATGATGGAAAATCACATTATAACTGGTCAATTCAAAGGTAACAGGGCAATGGTACAAAAGAACATGATGTTGGAATAAAGGACTACAGATCAAAATCAAGAAGTTGAAGAAAGATTATGTTTTCAGGTATGTTAAGTTGTATACGTGGGTTCACTATACAAAAAGAGCATATACACGCGGTTTCTCTGTAAAAAAGGAGCGTATATGTATGCACACACTGTCACAAGAGGAAAAGCGCATATGGGATGAAAAATTAAGGAAATCACTGTGAAAGAATAGTAAGGGTCAATACCATGGTATTAGCCCAAAATATTGAGCGGAATAAAGGTTATTTTATCTCATCTAAGAATACCATAGGTTCTAAGTGTTGTTTTGGTTCGAGGTATTGATAAAGGCTAAAACTATATAAGGAGGATAAGATCAAAGGGCTAAGAGCACAAGTAATGAATATCTTATGAAGTGTTAGATCAAAATAAATTATGCGTGTTATGGGTTTCTGATGCTTTTCTTGATCTAGACTAAGTATTCCCCCCAAGTGTTTGATGATGGATGAGATCTAATGATGGATCAACATTATAATGACTTATCATTATGAGATCTGATAATGGGTAGGATAGATCTGAGTGATAACAAATGTTTTGTGCTTTAAATGCTATGATATGGGTACATTTGAAGACTGGAATGGCTACGAAGTTATAGGTTTTTATCTGCAGACCTGTACGTTGGTTCACCTTGGTGAAGGCATGCATACACTCTAGTTCGACACTTCCAAGTAGTGTATACAAAATAAAATCTTGTTTTTCAGAGATGACTAATCTATTTGATCAATGCTGCTAGTTTGCTGTTGTCTGTCAATGATGTCTTGTTAGATCTGAAAGTAGAACTGAATGCATAAGGAGACTGAGTCTGATTGATTCATTGATTAAGTGAGAAGGGTGATATTTGTTGCTAATTGTCTAGTTCTATGTAATTTGACATTAGATCTTCAGATTGTTACTATGTTCTGGGTTTAGATCTGTGTACTAATTACAATGATCTATCTTTTCGAGTTGATTGGTTGAATTTTGGTGAAGGTTTGAATGAATGGTTGATTCAGTTGTCTGAAAGGTCCAATGATTGTTTGATTCAATGTGTCAGAGGTTTTAGTGATTGATTGATTCAGTTGATTCAGAGATTGATGGTTGGTCTTCAATTATATCAAATATTGATGATTGGGTTTCAATGATTGGTTGATGCAAAAGTATTTGTTGGATGTATTGCAGTGGTGATCGATTTTGAGCTTCAATTTTACTAGTGGGTCTAGTGTGAAAATTTGATGAAACGTGGCCTATATAATTTGATGTTGTGTTCCAGGAGTATCCAGTATGAAAATTTATGAAACGTGGTCCCTGGAGGATACTGAGGGTTGGAGCCTTCTGTGAGGAAGTCGAAGCTTCTTGCCAGTAGTGGCTGGTGATTAGATCAGGGGGTTGGAGCACCCTTCCAATAGCAGTTGGAGAAAGAGTGAAGATGGTAGGCTGACACCTACATACTGGTAAAATATCAGCCAGCACAAGAGCCAGGGGAATGTAGCTCCCTTCTAGTAGAAGATGGAGAACAAGAGAAGGTTGTAGCCTTCTGCGAGTGGGTGCCTTCATACGGGAATGAGTCTAAACCAGTACAAGATTATACATAACTTATTATTTATATTAAAAACAATACGAAGACAACAACAACAAGTGGGTTTTCTCCCACATGGGGTTTCCACCTTAAATCTTGGTGTTCATGTGTGTTGCTTATGTGTGATGGTTTATTTTGTTTTTACTGCACATGGTTACTGTTTAATGTTCAATAAAGTACCGATGCACATATTAAAGATCAACATATGATAAATTAAATGAATCATAAGTTCACTCGACATGCGTTGGTTTCCTTAAAAACAATTGCGTGCACACGCAAGTTCCCTTCGCTAAAGTAGCGTATATAAATCTGATTACGAAATGGAAAAAGTTGTTGATTTGTAAATAGATTCACCCCCCCTCTTAGTATTATTCTAAAAAATTGGTATCAGAGTGGGTCCTTTGGCAGAAGCTTGATCGCTTGAAGGAGATCCATAGAAACAATGTCAAAGAAGCTAAAGAAGAAAGCGCCTAAGAAGAAGAAGACACCTCAAAGGAATAGTAACAACATGAGAGACAATTACCTATTATGTGGAAGAGACTCTTTAGATTCAGAATCACCTCAGAACGAAGATGAACAAGAAAAAGAATTGTTAGGTACAAATTTGTTATCCTCTGGCGATACATTTCTCCGTTCATTTGAAGATAATGAATGTGACAGCAAAACAACTGAATTTTATCTTATGGGTGAAAGAGAAAGAAATCAAATAGAGGGAGAATTTAAAAATCTCACAAACACAATTAGAGATCGAAAAGATCTAATTGATAAAATGGAATGTGCCTACAAAGAAGAAGTTACCAGGTTAAAAGCTCAGTTGGAGGAAGGAAGAAAAATGGAGAAACAATACAAAGAAAGGGAAGATCAAAGTCAAAGGCTGCAGGATGAAGTGACATCATTGAGAAATGAAGTGAATGAAAAAGACACAACAACCAAGGAACTTATAGAAAGAACTAGTTACTGTGAAGGTCTTGAAGTTGTGGTTGTCTCTCCAAAAGAAGATCTTAAAAATTCAAATAAGCATAATATGAACTACTTCAAGCATTTGAAGAACAAAAAAATTAAGTTCTTGAATTAAGGAAACAAGTGGAAGAAGGAAGAAAAGTTGAAGAAATCATGAAGAAGCAATATTTTGAAAAGGAAGAGAAATATCCAGTTGAGGTGAATATCCTAAAAGGTAAATTAGAAGAAAAGGAGAACCTTTTATGATTTCAAGATATTACTAATATTTTGGATGATATTCTTAGTATTCAAAGATCTCCTACCATAAAATCTGGTCTTGGTTTTCATGAAACTATTAAAGGTCAATCTAGCTCACAAACTGAAGCAAGGAACTCTAGTGCAAAATCTGAAATGCTCAACAAGAAGATAAGAGGTCAACCCCATCAACAACCAAGGAAAGAAAGTATTCAAAGAAAATCATTTACTCCTAACCATGGAAGTGATAATCCATTCTTTCCTGTAATGAATAATGTTGAATGTTTTATATGTCATAATTTTGGAGATGTTGTAGCAAGATGTAGAAGTAGAATGGTTCAAGTGAATAACCGTCACACAGAAAGATCATTAGATTCCAGGTAGTTTAAGAGATATTATTTTTCTTGCAATATGTTTGGTCACAAAGCCATTGATTGCCTTAGAAGGAATATGAAACATATAAGATGTTATGCTTATAACAAGTTTGGGCATATAACAAAAGAATGCAGGAGCAAATTTTGGCCAACATACCAAAAGAAGCAAACATCATCACACTCCAAGGTATGGAAGAAGAAGGAATTACAATAAGAAAAATGTGGCATAACTCAGTATATAGACGAAACAAACTCAGGAGGAATCGGAAGTATGAAATTTCAATCTTCTAACTCTCCTACACAATTATCATGAATACAAGTCTCGTATATACACGAGTTAGAAGTTTCACAATCATGTATATGTTGGTTTAATGAAGATGCAGTGAGTCAGACTCAGAGAAAAAGGGTCTAATATGGTTCAGACAATTATCAATTATCTTTTCTGTCTAGATGATTGATGACTACAGTCTGTGGATGTTACTTAGAAGTGATTTTGACCCTCATAGTTGTTTATGACTTGATGTATAACTAGTTGATGATGATGCCTTGATGATTCTTACTAATATATGCAATGATCAGATTTGACAATGAATAGTTGGCACAGGTTCAGGGGGAGAATATGTTATGCCTCTAATAATACATTGTTGGAATTATGTTTAGAAGTCTTTGATACCTAATAATTCCTATCAATGGTGAGGATGCTTATGTTGATTGAAGTATTTTTCTGTAGTCATGAGTTGTCTATGATGAAATCTCAGATGATACTTATATTATTTGAGCCACATAGTTGTTATTCATATCAGATTTATGGATGATTGTGGATGACCCTTTTGATGATGCATATAGTACATATGGTATGTTTCTTCCATGGTGATCTTCATAAGGACAAGGAGACAAACAAATATTGAGTACACAACTTCATTATTTGATAAGTGTCATTTCTTTTATGTTACTGTCATCATCCCTTCAATGATGCATAAACTTCATATGGTTCAGTTATGGATGAGGATTCCTATAGTTCTTTTCTCTCACATGGTTGAGGACTGTTGCTGTTGATGGTATCAAATGACTATGAGCTCATGGTTTTCTAGATACATATTCATATCTCTTTGATGGATACACATTATGCTAGATACATGGATGATTGCTTAAGTTGCATATTGATAAATATTATTGGTTGGCCAAGAGAATGTTATTATTGCATGTCTCATGAAGACATATCTATTTGAAGACATGGATATTCAGAGAAAAGGCTTACTCAGTCACATAATGATGATGACTTCTTACTTTATGATGATAGGTTTGATACTCACATATGTTGATTATCATGATTGATTCTTGTTAGATGTGGGATGTTCCCTAGTAATGATACATGGTTTATATATTGAGGGTTCTTGTGGAAATATCATGCAGCTCTTGATGATGATGCTATGATCATAGATGATGACTATGGTGTTTTCACATACACATGATATGATGTGCATGATTTTGTGTTACTACTTGGAGATATGACATATGCTTAGTTGATTCATGAAAGGTTATGATAAGGCTCTTTTTACTAAGGAAACAAAGCAAGTTGATCTTGATGAGATCAAGAGGATGATTTGATATCTATATGTAGCATACTTTGTCATAGGTTGATGATATTTACATTGTCATATCTTGGGAACTGATGATGGACATATATAGGTTGCTGGTCTAGATGTTGCTGACAAATGCTTATGGTGCAGATCATATATGGTGTATGATAGTTGTTGATGAATATCATGGTCTTGTTTAGATATTTGGTCTTTGTTATAAATGTCATGTATATCATTTGATGTAAAGGTCATGTAAAGACCTAGGATGTAATAATTTTCATATTTCATTCATGTATAAATAATTGGTATATCCCCACTTGGTTGGGTCGCTGAGTCAAATTTGGTGTATCCCCATTTGGTTGGGTGATTGATGTATGTATGAGTAATTAGGAAGATCATACTCACATGGTTGAGTTATAGAGTCATGTTATTCTTTTGAAAATACTTTTGAAGACTCTGCATGTGCTCAGGGGGAGAATGGATGGTATAGTGCATCTTAGCATTTACAAAGGGGGAGTTTAATCAAAGAATTTAGCATGTTTCCAGGGGAGCATGATCAATGTTCATATTCAACTATTCAGATATGGAAGTCTTAATTTAATATTGGTCAGTCATCCCTTTGCCCTTGATGTCAAAGGGGGAGAGTAGCTTGGTGTTTGGAGAGTAGCTTGATGTTTAGAACAACTTGGTGTTATTTATAGGTTGTGGTGACCAAACACCAAAGCAGTTGCCATCAAGTCAAAAGGGGGGTATTGTTGGCATTATGATGCATGCGTTATACTTGAGTATATGGCAACTAGATGAATCTACATGATAGATCAGAGGTGATTGAATGATGGAACAAAGATGAATCTATAGGTCAGAGGTGACAGAATGATCAAAGAGAATAATGGTCAAAGGTTTGATATAGGGAGATTGTTAGAGTGTGTTGTCCTTGATATTTGATGAATGAACTAATTTATAAAATTATAAACAATATGTGATAGTATGCATGGCAGTTGTGTTTACAGATGTGACAAAATGCAGGGCAGTTTAGAGAAATCAAACTAGAAGTGAATATGATGTCAAATCACATTATAACATGTCAATTCAGAGGTAACAGGGCAATGGTATAGAAGAACAAGATGTTGGAACAAAGGACTATAGGTTAGAATCAATAAGTTGAAGAAAAAGGATGTTTTCAGGTATGTTAGGTTGTATATGCGGGTTCACTGTACAAAAAGAGTGTATACACTCAGGTTCACTATGCAAAAAGATCGTATACATATGCAGGCACTTTCACAAAAGGAAAAGCTTGTATGGGATGAAGAATTAAGGAAATTAAGGTGAAAAAATACCAAGGGTCAATACCATGGTATTAGCCCACAATATTGAGCGGAGTAATGGTTATTTGATCTTGTCTAAGAATACCATAGGTTCTAAGTGTTGTTTTGGTCTGAGGTATTGAGAAAGGATAAAACTATATAAGGAGGAGAAGATCAAAGGGCTAAGAGCACAAGTAATGACTATCTTATGAAGTATTAGATCAAAAGAAATTATTCATGTTATGGGTTTCTGATTCTTTGCTTGATATAGACTAAGTATGCACCTGACTGTTTGATGATGGATGAGATATAATGATGGATTAGGATCATAATGACTTATCATTATGAGATATGATAATCGAGAGCCTAGATCCAAGTGCTAACAAATGTTTTGTGTTTTAAATGATATGATATGGGTATATCTGAAGATTGAAATAACTAAGAAGTTATAAGTTTTTATCTGTAGATCTGTATGCTGGTTCGCCTTGGTGAAGGCACATATACACGCTGGTTTGATAATTCCAAGTAGCGTATGCAAAAGAAAAGCCTGTTGTTCAGAGATGGTTGATCTATCTAATCAGTGCTATTGGTTTACTATTGTCTGCCAATCATGTCTTCTTAGACATGAAAGTAGAACTGAATGCCTAAGGAGATTGAGTTTGATTGATTGATTGATTAAGTGAGAAAGGTGATCTTTGATGCTGACTGTCTAGATCTTTGTAATTTGACAGTAGATCTTCATATTGTTACTATATTCTTGGTTCGGATCTGTGTACTGGTTACAATGATATGTCTATTCCAGTTGATTGGTTTAATTTTGGTGAAGGTTTGAATGAATGGTTGATTCAGTTGTTTCAGAGGTTCAGTGATTGTTTGATTAAGTCTGTCATAGGTTTCAGTGATTGATTGATTTAGTTGATTCAGAGATTGATGGTTGGGCTTAAGTTATATAAGATATTGATGATTGGGTTTTAATGATTGGTTGATGCAAATGTATTTGTTGGATGTATTGTAGTGGTGATTGATTTTGAGCTTCAATGTTACTAATGGGTTGAGTTTGAAGATTTGATGAAACATGGACTACATATTATGATGTTGTGTACCAGGAGTATCTAATATGAAAATTTATGAAACATGGTCCTAGGATGATATTGAGGGTTGGAGCCTTCTGTGAGGAAGTTGAAGCTTCCTGCTAGTAGTGGCTAGTGATTAGACCAGGGGTTGGAGCTCCCTTCCAGTAGTAGTTGGAGAATGGGTGAAGATGGTAGGTTGGCGCCTATGCACTGGTAAACATATCAGCCAATACAAGAGCCAGGGGGTTGTAGCTCCCTTCAAGTAGAAGCTGGAGAATAAGAGAAGGTTGTGGCCTTCTGTAGGTGGGTGCCTACATATTGGTATGAGTCTGCACAAGTACAAGATTGTAAACAACTTATTCTTTATATGAAAAATAAGACAAAGACAACAATAATAGGTGTTGTTTCTCCCACATTGGGTTTCCACCTTAAATCTTGGTGTTCATGTGTGTTGCTTATGTGTGATGGTTTATTCTATTATTACTACACATGGTTATTGTTTAATTTTTAATAAATTATTGGTGCACATACTAATGATCAACATATGATGAATCAACTGAATCATAAGTTCATTGGATATACATTGCTTTCCTTAAGAACAATTGCGTGCACATGCGAGTTCCCTTCACTGAAGTAGCGTATATAAATATGATTATGAAATGGAAAAATCTGTTGATTTATAAATACTGATTCATCCCCCCTCTCAGTGTTATTCCCAACAACTAGAGTTGGACATGTAATTCAACAAGTTGATGCACATAGCCACCAACACACACTTGCAGATCAACACAGACATTATACATCAATATGTTTTTGGTCTGACTACACTCAAGGCTATGATGCACATGTTATAATATGAGTTGGACAGAGGAGCCAAATCAGTGTACCTGGATGCAATGAAGGCAAGAGTTTGCTTCCAGAAGGACGTCACCACAGAGTACACTGACACTATCATAGACTACCAAGCTTAGCATCAGTTCACCACCATCGATCATCGCGATGATGCCGAAGAGTTGGTCTTCCCACAGTTGTCAAAGTCTTAGTGATTTCTTGCATGTATTACTCAAACCTATTTTTTCTCACATGGGTACATGTGCAGATTGTATTGTAACATCTTGTAAAAGTGAAAGAACAAGTGTTGATGGTAGAATGTAACAGTCATGTAGTAGTTGAAGAGTCATGAGGGTAGGTGAAGAGTCACAAAGGGGAATGTCAAGGGTCACCCCACCCTTTGCTATTTATAGAACCTCATAACTCATTGTAAGGGATTTTTGGGGAGCCAAGCTTCTTATAGTTGTATCATAGAGAAAGCTTGGAGTGTATTGTAATGATCCTTGGCTTCTCCATAGTGCAGAGCTTGTATATCTCTTTGGAGGAGCAGGCGACAGTGACTGTAACATTCCGTTGTCGAGACTAGTAGTTGGAAATGGTTGTATGTATGATTGGAACTTTCACTTTCTTAATATAAGAAAGCCAACACATTTCATGCATATGTTGTTATTGTATTTTAGCTATCTTGGTTACTCTAATGATATATGTAATGGTTTTCTTACACATGTATGTATGGACTTTACTATATATTTTTGTATGAATATTATTGAGATGTGTTGTTGGTTTAACCATCACTTTGGATCACTAGTAGAAAATGAGAAATTAGTGACTAGGTGACTAAAAACATTAGCCACTACAACTTTTCCAAGTGAAATACCACCAATAATGAGTAATTTTAAGTAACCCAACTAAAAACGACTAACATAAATGACTAATTTAGTCCCAGGTTAAAATATACGACTAACGAATAAGTAATACAACTAAAAATGACTAATGTGAATGATTAATTTAGTCTAGGAACAAAAATACGGCTACCTAACAAGTACTACAATAATACACCCTACAACAAAAAAGGTCATTGGTGAGGGTCATGCCTATGAAGGACCTTTAAGGTTGTCATCTATGTTGCATATGGTGACAGTCCTTAAAAAGGCGTTGTCGTAAGTGCATATAGAGATAGTCCTTTAAGGTTTGTCACCAAAGCCATTTTCAATGACACTTTTGGTGAGGGTTGTTAAAGGCCCATCACTAATTCTCTCTTTGGTGACACTTCTAGTGATGATATTTTATTTACCCTCACCAATGATCTTTTTGGTTATTTTTGGTGACGATAAAAAAAATTTCGTCATCATTGATCATTCCAATGAGTTTTTGATGATGCTATGTGACTGTTGATATATTTTTTGTCCAAAGATAATGATTTAAGACCATTTTTATGGAGCCTTTTTCATTATGTGTCTGACGCTATAGTGGTTAGAGTCAATCAATTTGTTAAGAAATAATTAGTGTGTATCACTTCCCTCAAGCAATGGGAATAAAATTTTCCTATGAGTCAATACATGATTCATCTCTATAAGGTTTATTATCTAGCAAATTCCCTATTGTAATTGAAGTTTTCATTACTTTTCCCCTAATATTTTATATTATTGTCACAATACTTCAATTAAATTACATTCATGTGCAATAAATGTAAATAATTTACATTATTAACAACACCATCATAATAATACACAATTTTCATGAAACAACCCTTCAGCCTTCTAATTTTATTAAACAATGTAAAACTTCTTCACATGAGGGTTCAATACAAAGGCTTAACCCTTAATAGAACAAATAAGCCAACAAAACTATTACTTTCCTAGAAACCTGTCCTGCTTAACTTAACTGACCCAATGATTCATCTCTACCCACTCGTGTCTCCCTTTAGTTCCTCCTTGACTTTCTTGGTTTGTTTGCCAAGTGCAAACTCACCTGAGCTCCCTTGCTCTTGGTTTTGCTACCTCGACCCATTTTTGCCTCTTAATTCTTAGCTGCTCCTCTTCACCATACGACTTTCCCAATTTCCCTTGACTTATATATTTAATGTGTTGTTCTTCTCCCCATCCATCATGTGCCTCCTTTATATATATGTGACTTCATCCCTTTTGGTTAGCTTATGCCTTGTGACCCTTCCATTCTATTGGGTAATCTTGTCTCTACGAGCATATCTTCCACAACACTACTTTGGTTTGGGGGGACCTCCAATGTTCAACTTGTTCCATGTTCATCCACCCTTATCGGTCCAACCACACCAAATTCACCTTGCATTCGATCCATTGGCACTCTGGTCAACTTTTTTGGACTCGTTGTTGGGGGTGTGCTCCTTAGTCGTGCCACACCTTTGTGGCGCCCATGCCACCCACGAGCTCATGTGCACTCTCACCCACCTTGGTTCTTCCTCGCTTGGGAAATTTGGGATGGTTGGTCGTGTCACAACCTTCATGGCACCCATTCACCAAGCCATCCTTGTGCAAAACCAATGCGCCCAAGTGGAAACTCCAAATCTTGTATTTTTTTTTTCTATTGTCTTGGTTTCATTGAAGCCTTGGCCCACTGCTCAACCCTCTACCAACTCCTCCATTGCATTGGATTATTTGTGATATAAACATCAACAATGGTGCAATGAGGATATCACATTACCTCAGTTAAAGGCACACCCAACTTAGGCCCAAACAACAACCATCAACAAAATTAAACATTACTGAATGATGGAAATTTCCTCAACATTTTATCATTAAATCAAAATTTTTCTATAAGAATAAATTTCTCACTTTTACTTTTAAATCTATCCCTTTATTTAAATTTACATTAACATTAATCTACTATTAAATATTTATTAAAGTAAAATTCATCTAAATTCCCACTTGAATTTTTATATCTATATTATTATTTTTTACCAAATAATTTACATTAAAGAAATAAAATTATTCGAAATTTGTCTCATTCTTAATGAAAGAATCTAAATAAATAAATCAAATACAAATCAAATATCAAACCTTCATGGAACCAAAATTTCCCGCCATGAGATAATTTTTCATTCCCTAAAATTGTTAAATCAATTCCAATTTTGAAAGCTCATAGACCAGTTTTAGATTGATGTCATATTATCAATAGTGTCTTTAAATCCTCAGTGTCATATTTACTTCTGGAAAACAACATGATGGAACAAGAATACATTTAATATAAGAAAGATCAAAATTAGATCCAGGTTTTCCATAGCTCTCGCATATTGAATTTACTCTCGATTTACCATTTTTAGTCCCATTGACTTGCTTTTGTGGACCTTTGATGGATATGAATAAAATTATAGTAACCTATGTCGTCTGCTTCTCGAGAGGAATCCTTTCTTAAATATGTTTATATAAGCAGGTCAACTATACCTGAAAACACACATGATTGGATGTAGTTCAGTGATTCACTCGAGAAAGCATCCTTTGCAACCTATCCATTACTATGCTCTGGATTGATGGCTCCAAAATAGTGTAGTTTTCCTGCATAATTCCTCACAATGCAGTGCTAATTGAAGATTTTATTAGGTAGGTTTCTTGCAACAAGTATCTATAGAAGAATAACTAAAGGAACTCTTGAGGAAAAAGAGCTATGATGAGGTAGTCTTTCGGTAGAGGAGTGCATAAATAGGGGGAAGAGGAGCATGCTAAGGAGAGGATTGATTTTGTCCATGCACATGCTGGCTCTCTATTTCTATTTGATTTGTAGTTTGAGAAAGCAATAGACCATTTCTTGCAATTAGAAGTTGTGCAACCGTCAAATATTTTTCCATTTATAATGCTTTATCCAAATCCCTGGTCACCTTTGGTATGTGTGCTTTCTCTTATGATTTTTCCTGCATGAAAATGTTTCCTTACTGTTGCATATGGTTTCTTAGTTTTGGTTAGGTTTCTCCATGTTTATGAATATTTTAGTTTTAACTTTCAATAACATTTTAGAGTGGGAAACTTCTCTAGGATAATATGATTTTGAGAAGTGGTTGTTGATACAATTATATGACATGGTTCTTCTCAAACAACTCCATTCACTTTTTTGCCCTTTACTCCTCCTACCTCATCGGAGTTGTTCTTTGGCAGTGTTATCTCGTGGTTTATGCTAAATTTGTTGTAACTGGGCCATTTACAGTGTGTGAGACCGTCTTTCTAGTTCTTCAAGTAGAAGTATCTTACTGGATTTTGCGATTCAAAATACTATCAGGTCCCTTTTTTTTCTTCTTGTCTCGACACAATATTGCTGATATATCCCGAAGCACTCAAGGATAATTGGAAATGGACTTAATTTTCAAGTACCACATGAATGTTGATTAACCCAAATAAATGTTAACTACATTCCCAACCTACTTCCAAACCTGGAAAAGTCCATTGCTGAACAATACTTCCCTTTCCCTCATTCTTCCTTTAAGTTGGGCTTGGAGTACCTTGGCTTCTTCCTCAAAATCCTAGGGTATTGTTTTGTAGACTAGCTATGGCTACACTAGAAAATCGAATCTTGAATAATTTCTTGGGAAAACAAACTACTATCTTGAGGGGATATATTCATTCTTATCAAGGAGTTCCTCAAATCATTTTAGTGTATTGGTGTTCCATAGCATATTTCCAAAATTCATCTTAACAAATATTAGAAAATCATGTTTCCTATTCCTTTGGTAAGGGAAAAAATGCATTGACGGAATGATCCAGGTGGATATTGGTGGCCACCTGCTAAGTCCACTTGGATCCCCTCTAGTGCTTCTTTCAGTTTTTTCAGTTTCCTTAATTATAGCACAATTTACTATTATTAGCAGTTTTTCGGGTCCTAAACTTCCGGAGCCGTTTTGAGGCCCTAAACGACGTTTTTTGG
>APFE031397799.1:0-20173 GCA_000404065.3 Pinus taeda | reverse complement strand
TTTTATTTTAACCAAGTTAAAATGTTTAACATACATTAAATTACAACATCCATTTTTACTCTTGATCTACCAAGCCCCGAGAGGGATCAAATATGTTTTCACTATATTCTAGTTTGCATATCACGATATTTGATCCCTCTCGGGGCTTAGTAGATCTAAAGTAAGATGGATCTATGTTGGTTTAATTCCCCCCTTTAAATAGGCTACATTCCAAGTGAATACCATGTGCCATTTTTATTTTTATTAATACTAATACTAGGGTTAATAATGTTTTATTTATTTACCATACCTCTCGTTTATTTATATTTTTATTAATTTACCATACCTCTTTTACAAATGTGGTTTCTGGCCCATAGGATTCACTTAAATAAAACCTCTTTTTTGAACCTTCATAAATAGAAAGAGGGTTATGGACTAAATATAAAAAGAGGTTTTATTTATTTACCATACCTCTAGTTTATTCATATTTTTTTATTTACCATACCTTTTGAGTAAGTATAAAAAGAGGTTTTATTTATTTACCATACCTCCACTTTATTTATATTTTTATTTGTTTACACCCTTGCATGTCTATAAGGTGACTTATGGAGTAAATATAAAAAATGTTTTATTTATTTACCATACCTCTCATTTATTTATATTTTTATTAATTTACCATACCTCTTTTATAAATATGGTATTTGGCCCATAGGATTCACTTAAATAAAACGTATGCATGAAAATTAGGGGGAATGGAAGGTTGTAACTCATAATTTCAAGGGATAAATTTACCTTTTTTACCCTCTCCCTTAAAATAAGGTGGACTAACCTCCATACCTAATATTTTTATAAAATAAATTTGAGGCCATTTGTAAAATGTACTATGATACAAAATATCCACCCACTAAAAATTTAAAACCCCTTAATTTCACCTAAGGGCGAAAATTCGCCCCTAAAATTTTCCATGCCTAATTTTGAGCTATTGAGCCAGATTCTCAGCTAGATTTTCAAGGTAATAATGATTATGTTTCTTCTTTACCACTGCATTTGACCACTCCCTTGAGTACTCCTAAGCCTGATACTACTCTTGTTGCGATTAGCCCTAGTAAATCCTTGCATATTAGTTTAGATTTGAACTCATCTCAGTAGGAGCAGCTTGTGAATTTGTTGGAAAACCATCTTAGTGCCTTTGCATGGGGCTATGAAGATATGAACGGTATTCCTCCTGAAACTTTTACACATCATATCTATATTCAAGAAGGAATTCGACCTGTCTCACAACCCCAAAGGTGAATGAAACCAGATCTAAGAGATATTGTGAAGGAAGAAGTACAGAAACTCTTGGATGTCAGTTTTATCTATCCTATTTCCGACAGTGAGTGGGTCTCTCCATTAGTGCCATTACCTAAGAAAGATGGATGGTGGCGTATTTGTATTGATTATCAAGAATTAAACAAAGCCACTCTCAAAGATTATTTCCCTCTCCCTTTCATTGACCAAGTGCTTGATACCCTCGTAGGAAAAAATTATTTTTCCTTTCTGGATGGGTTCAGTGGTTATAACCAGATACAGATTGCACCCGAAGATTAGGATAAAACTAATTTTACATGTACTTGGGGTACATTTTCTTAGAGAGTGCTTCCCTTTGGTTTATGTGATGTCCCAGCTACCTTTCAAAGGGCAATCCTGGCCATTTTTTCTGATCTAGAATTTGTAGAAATTTATATGGATGACTTTTCTGTGTTTGGTGATTCTTTTCAAGAAGCTCTCAAAAACCTGGAGAAATTACTTCTACGTTGTTAGAAAGCCCACCTCACCATGAGTGACAAGAAATGTAAATTAATTTGCAAAGCAGGAGTGGTACTTGTCCATTTGATTTCTGGCCAAGGTATCCAAGTTGATCTAGCAAAGATTGAAATCATTATGCATCTTCCTGCACCCAAAACTCAAAGGGAATTAAGAGTTTTTTTAGGACATCCTGGTTACAATAGGAGATTCGTTGAAATTTTTTCTAAGATAGTTGCCCCTCTTTTCCAACTTCTAGCTAAGGATAGTGAATTTTCTTGGACCACAGCTTGCCAACAGTCTTTTGAAACATTGAAGGAAAAGTTAGTACATGCACTTGTTTTGAGAGGTCCTAACTAATCCATGCCTTTTCACATTTCCTCTTATGCTTTATATTTGGCTATTGGTGTAGCTTTAGGACAAGAGTAAAATAAGCAATCCTATGTTATTTATTATATTAGTAATAATTTGTCTTCCCCTGAATTAAATTATACAGTTACAGAGAAAGAGTTTTTAGCTATAATTTTTGCAAATAATAAGTTCAAGCACTATATTACAGGATATAAAGTATTTGTACATACTAATCATTCCGTGATTAAATATGTGATGAACAAGCCATTGACTAGCAGTAGAGTCACTAGGTGGTTACTATTGTTGCAAGAATTTAATATTATTATTGTTGATAGACTAGGAAAATCTAATGTTGTAGCAGGTTTTCTTTCTAGATTAGATAATCCTGGTGAATCAACTCCTGTTAATGATGATTTTCCATATGAACTTCTTTTTGCTATGTAAACAGATTCTTTGTGGTTTGTTGACATTCCTAATTACTTGGTTACTAGGAAAACACCACCCCACTTGTCTGCTCCTGAAAAGAAGAATATTATTTAGAAAAGTGTTGCATACTCCTGGATTCAAGGAGGTCTCTTTTACATTGGTCCAGATGTAATTATCTGTAGGTGTGTAAAAGATGAGGAAGTGTTTGACATACTAAAATATGTTCATGATGAACCTTGTGGAGGCCAGTTTGCTGATAAGTGGACTACATATAAAATATTGTGTGTTGGTTACTTTTGGCCTTCCTTGTTTAAGGATGCCAAAGAGTATGTCCAGTGATGTGATAGCTACCAGCGAATGGACCAGCCTAATCAAGCCAATGAAATCCCTTTATGCCCCCAAGTTATGATTAAGCCATTTTAAAAATGGGTTATTGATTTTATAGGACCAACAAATCCAACGTCATTAAGTAAAAAGCATATCTTGGTTTGTACAGATTTTTTTATGAAATGGGTAGAAGCTAAATTTGTTTCCTTTGCTATAGAAAATGTTGTTGTTCATTTTCATTTTACTGAAACCTTTACTAGATTTAGTTTGCCTAGAGAAATTGTTTTTGACAATGGTCTGCATTTTATTTCTAATCTAATACAAGGTGTGATGGAGCAATACAAGATCTGGCACAGGAAATCCATGTCGTATCACCCACAAGTAAATAGCCAGGTGGAATCCACAAACAAAGTGATCGAGTCCATTCTTACAAAGATAGTAAACATGCACCAGAAAGACTGGGTTGAAAGATTACCAGAAGCTTTGTGGGCATACAAAACCACTTGGAGAAATAGCACGCGACATACATCATATGAGCTGGTATATGGCAAACAGGTTCTATTACCAATTGAATTCCAAATCAAAACTTTCAGAACTGCAATTCAGTTAGGACTAGATCTCTCTGAGGCACAACAACAGTGTCTTCTCCAATTAAATGAGTTAGATGAATTTTGTAGGAATGTTATTCAGCAGAACATACTAATTCACCAGCAACGCAAAAGGTGGCATGACAAGTCTATTCAGAAAAAGCAATTTCAAACAAGTGATTGGGTGCTCCTTTATGATTATAGATTTAAAAGTTTTAAAGGGAAATTCCATACACATTGGATGGGACCTTATGAAGTGATCTGAGTATTTGAGAATGGAGCAATAGAAGTTAAAACTATTGTTGGACAAAATTTAGTTTTCTTGATAAATGGACACAGATTAAAGAAGTATTTTCAGCCACTTGCCATGAATGATTTTACACAGTAAGTCCAATAGAAATTCGGGACGGTAGTATATTAGTAAGAATTTGTCTTCCGCTAAATTAAATTATATAGTTACAAAGAAAGAGTTTTTAGCTGTAATTTTTGCAATTATTAAGTTCAGGCACTATATTATAGGATATAAAGTATTTGTACATACTGGTCATTCCACGATTAATTATTTGATGAACAAGCCATTGACTAGTAGTAGAGTGACTAGGTGTTTACTATTGTTGCAGGAATTTAATATTACTATTGTTGATAGACTAGGAAAATCTAATGTTGTAGCAGATTTTCTTTCTAGATTAGATAATCCTGGTGAAGCAACTCCTGTTAATGATGATTTTCCATATGAACATATTTTTACTATGTCATTAGATTCTCTATGGTTTGATGACAATGCTAATTACTTGGTTACTAGGAAAACACCACCCCACTTGTCCGCTCGTAGAAAGGGGAATATTATTCAGAAAAGTGTTACATACTTCTGGATTTAAGGAGATCTCTTTTACACTGGTCTAGATCTGATTATCTATAGGTTTGTAAGAGAGGAGGAAGTGTTTGAGATATTGAAATCTGTTCATGATGAACCTTGCGAAGGCCACTTCTCTGATAAGTAGACTGCATATAAAATATTGTGTGTTGGTTACTTTTGGCCCTCCTTGTTTAAGGATGCCAAACAGTATGTCAGGTGATGTGATAGCTTCCAGTGAATGGGCCAGCCTAATAAAACCAATAAAATGCCTTTATGCCCCCAAGTTATGATTGAGCCATTTGAAAAATGGGCTATTGATTTTATAGGGCCAATAAATCCAACATCATTAAGTAAAAAGCATATCTTGGTTTGTACAGATTTTGTTACGAAATGGGTAGAAGCTAAAGTTGTTTCCTTTGCTATAGAAAAGGTTGTTGTTGATTTTATTTTTACTAAAATATTTACTAGATTTGGTGTGCCTAGAGAAATCTTTTCTGACAATGGTCCGCAGTTTATTTCTAATCTGGTACAGGGTGTGATGGAGCAATACAAGATCCAGCATAGGAAATCCACGCCGTATCACCCACAAGCAAATGGCAAGGTGGAATCCACAAACAAAGTGATCAAGTCCATTCTTACAAAGATAGTAAATATGCACCTGAAAGACTGGGCTGAAAGATTGCCAGAAGCTTTGGGGGCATACAAAACCACTTGGACAAATAGTATGGGACATACACCATATGATCTGGTATATGGCAAACAGGTTCTGTTACCAATTGAATTCCAAAGCAAAACTTTCAGAACTGCAGTTCAGTTAGGACTAGATCTCTCTGAGGCACAACAATAGCATCTTCTCCAATTAAATGAGTTAGATGAAATTTTTAGGGATACTATTCAGTAGAACATACTAATTTAGCAACAATGCAAAAGGTGGCATGACAAGTCTATTCAGAAAAAAGCAATTCCTACCAGGTGATTGGGTGCTCCTTTATGATTGTAGATTTAAAATTTTTGAAGGAAAATTCCATACACATTGGATGGGACCTTATGAAGTGATCCAAGTATTCAAGAATGGAGCAGTAGAAGTTAAAACTATTGATGGACAAAATTTAGTTTTCTTGATAAATGGACAGAGATTAAAGAAGTATTTTCAGCGACTTGCCATGAAAGATTTTACACAGCAAGTCCAATATAAATTTGGGACGGTAGTGGTGAATGGTAATACCAACCTTTTGAAAAAATGAATTATTTTTCTTCTTCTTAAAAAAAAAGAGAATAAATATAAAAAAAAAAAAAAAAAAAAAAAAAAAAAAAAAAAATAAATAAACGTAGAGAAAAAAAAACACATTTTCCTGTAATTATGAAAATCAGTTCGTTGACATGATTTCAGAAGGATCAACCTAAAAACCAGCTTGTTGGCAAGAAGATCACTAATTTCTAATAGAAAGAAAATGTTTATTGATATTTAGATACGCTAGCGACCACCAAGTAAAAGCAGGTTCAACAGAACAAACCTTTATACAATTGGGGTAATTAGCATGGATATTTCTATTCAATGCTTAATTTTCACTACAGTTATTTTTCTTGCGCCAATTTAGGCAGACCTTCCAGAAAATTTTATGTCTTTCTTCATATTCAACTTTTGTAATATTCCCTCAGTTTTCTTCTTCAATCCCAGAATGATTAACCTTCCCATATTATTTTAAATTTACCCTAACCGTTTCGTAAAAATCCCACTTTACCCTTGAATTTTTTTTCTCCCTATCCCACTTCTATTTATTCCCTCTTGTGGTATTATTCATGGAATCCCTGTAACAGAATTCCTTCCCATTCTGAAATTTCCCTTTTCCCACTTCTTTGTTCCCTCATGAATTCATTACAATATCTCGCGCACCAAGAACAAAAGGATATGCTCTGAAGCATCAAGAAAGGGCGAAGCAAATTTCCAGTATAAATTGAGGAAGCCATGTTGGAAGTCTAGCCTATATTTTATTTAAATTCCCTATTCTTTTTTCAGATATTATGCTTGCACTAGTGCAAGCATGTCGTCCTATATATTAATCTAAGTAGAATGGTACCAGTAGAATATCATAGTTTAAAGTGGTGCAAGCAGACCGGTGCAAGCATGCACCCTGTCAGAAACATAGTACAATTTATTCTCTTCATAGTATACATCATAGGAAAGTGGTCATCATGAAAATTTATAGGAAGTTCTTTTACTTAGTCGATGAGTACTTGCGCTAACATATTAACTAGGAGAAAATTATTTAAAGTATAAGATGTTTTAAGTTAAGAATCATGATCATTTTTAATGAATGATAAGTTAGTTTTTTGAATTATGAAGGAATGTGGAAGTGTTTAACCGTTGCTTGGATATAATTGCCCCTTTCCACCATAATCCTAGATGTCCTTCATTCATAATGATTACCTCACCTAGCCATTAAAACGTCGCCGCAAGTACCAATCCGGCCTGATCTCAAAGATGTCGTGCATCCACAACTATTTCAGTGGAATGAATGGGTGATAAGATGGAAAGGATGGTGGAAAGTTGGATCCCTATCTATAATAACCAATTTTCCTGGTGTTGCATGTAAATTCCTTACCATTCATAGCCGTTAAGTAGTGATGTCACCTGTTTGAAGCGAACCCTCATCTCTCAGTAGGGTAGAACAGACTGCTGAGTATCGCAATAGTCTTACACTATCGCAAGACTCTGGCTTTCTTTAGTTCTTGCAAAAGTTTGACAAGTACAACAGAGAAGTGAGCTTACAGTTTTCCAGAAGTTTCAAAAATGGTTGAGTAAAATATGGGCCTCTAAAATTTGAAGTTATGGAAGAATTTGTAGCAGCAGTGACAGGCTTGGAAAATACTGGTGAGCAATGGTTTAAAAATCAAAAACTAGAAAGCAAGCGATGGTAGTGTTTTGTCATCGACAAGAAGATGAAGGTAGATTAGAAGGAAGGAGTTCCACACAGTGCCCTGCTAGGACAGTGGCAGGACCTCCTTTTCATCCTACAGAAATTTGTAACCTGTGAGGGAAGGTACTCCCACACCTTTGTATACCATTTTAGGATGTTGCAGCATTTTGAAGCCACTCAGCACATCTGGTGGAGGATGAATTTCCCCTATTTTTTGCTTAAGAGCTTGAAGAAAATGGCTAAAGGTGTGTGGGACAGACGGGCAGACTAGGCCTACAAGAAGTTATATCACCACGAACTGATAAATATTTTTGTCCAAAAATAATTAGAAGTTAAAGGCATGACCTAGGAGGTGTTGTTAAAACAACTACATAAAAAGATAGCTACTGGAAAGGAGACAGATGGCTCCGCCAGCAAAAGCAAGGGTTCGAGTAAGAATGTAAAGGGGAGTCCTTCTTGCACCAGTGCAAAAAAGAAATGACCTAAAAAATCAAAAGAAGATAGGGCCCCATCTCTAAATAAGAAGACAGCTAGTGCACCTGTTGAAGGGACTCCTTCTACGCCACTAGTATAGGCACAGACCCCCGAAGAAGACACCCTGTCAGTCCTTGCGAACGCAAGAAATTTGCAGAGGTCGAAGATGACACTCTATTGGCAGATTTCGTTAAAAGGCCCCAGAAAAAGAATAAAGAATGTAGTGCAGGAAAGGAACCATAGTCCCCATAGGATGTTGAATCCCCTTCTACGCCGGTGCGAGAAGAAGAACCAGTGCAAGAAGAAGAACCAGAACTAGAAGAAGAAGAACCAGAAGAAGAATCGGAAGAAGAAGCAGGACAAGAAGAACTAGAAGAAGAAGAACCAGATGAAGAAGAATTTCCTAATGTAACCATGAGGGATATTGAGGTCCCTGAGGAAGACACAGCCCCTCTCGAGATAGAGAAAGAAAAAGATTTGGTAACTCCTGCTGTTTGGGTAGTTGAACTAGAGCCTCAAGTGCATAACTTATAACATCTCATAGCTAACGCACAGGAGAATAAAGAGCAGAGTAAAGAAGAATTAACTGCGGAGATCCAGAAAAAGAAAAGAGAAGTTAAAGTTTGGAAGTACCGAGCTATGCAATGTTTCAAGCGACTTAACAAGATGACAAAGAAACTAAAGAACATCAGAAAGAAGAAGTCTAAAACATTATACACTAATGTCAGTATGCCAGAGTAGGATTGAAGTGGAATGCCCAAAATTTTGAAGGTTTTTTGCAAAGGTAAAGAGTTGTGTGAGGACACACAATAGCCTAGGGATGGGAGGATGTTAGCCCCCTAATTTTCTCTCTTTTTTTCCATTTTACCCTTCCTAAATCATAACCATTTACCATTGTTTTACCTCTTTCATACACTCTCATCTTGCATCAATCCAGGCACGGTGACATATTTTGTATAAACTTTATTTTTCATATTTTTAACTTAACTTAGCATTAATTAATCATTTATTACATGATTTCTTACTTTTAATCACTCTTTGTAACTTATCGATGTCTCCAATGTTTATTTGGTAGTTATAGTACTCACCGTGACTGTTGATCCTAGTGCATGATTGGATCTTGTACTGTTGCCAGCGCAACAAATCCTTGTAGCATATCTGAACCTCCTTGATCACCACCTCGTTTTGAGCAGCTTCAACCATGACAGCAAAATACAACAGATAGTTGTGACACAGATAGTTGTGACACAAAATACAACAAAAACAGAGATAGTTGTGACACCGTCAGCGGAGGAAACAAATACATTATGCCACCAACATAAATAAAACCAAGCACTGCAAAATCACAGTTGTTGGAGAGTATGACAAAAACAACTACAAATGAATAAGGATTATTGCTACAAATAAACACACTAAACTAGAAATAAGCACATAACTTTGTTGTAATTTAAAACAGAAAGTTGTTTCCAATAAAACAAATAAAAATTCTCTTGTCGACCTCAATTTAAGACCATTTATGCTCAACAAAATAAATGACACACAGTTGCAGAAATTGAACGTACAGTATCTACAAATAACAAACTAAAACTGACACATTATATTTCACAAATTGTTGTGCCTGAAAAACATGTTGTTGTAACACAAAATTGTAAAACTAACTAACCCACAAGTTGTTGCAATGCACAAAAAAGCTACTGCAAATAAGAACATGGCTCTAGAATATGGATTATTCTCATTAAATCTAAATAAACATTTACATCAGAATATGGATCCCCCCTGCCATGGTGGCAGGGAGGCTACACAACCTCCCAAAAATCTTCTCACAGACAACCCAAAAAACATTATCTCCCATTCAAACTTGAGATACCTCTCCCCAAATATAATTACACATATGTTTCAACAAAAACTGCTAACCCTAAACCCAGGAGGGATTTTCTTAATATTTTAATAAAAATATATTTATATAACTTTCCTTCCATCAAAAATGCACATGTCATGGCATTTATGTTTCATATTAGTTCATACTTTCCTTTTTCATTTACATTTGATGTCATTTCACATGTACATTTTACATTTACAATAAATTTTCATAATCAACCTAACTTCACACTTGGGCTCCAAAACTTCTCTTCGAGCCCCCCTGCCATTCATCTTTGATTTGTCCCTTCAAGTTTCTAATTATTTTGATCTTCATCTTTTTTAGAAATTTTGATCCCTTATTCTCATATATTTTCCTCATGTCTGTGTGTCTATGTGTGTGTGTGTGTGTGTGTGTGTGTGTGTCATATTGATTCTTAAGCTCCTCCCATCTTCATTTCAATTAATTTTTTCACATCTCAAACTTCCACGCCTCACTATAATGATAATGGATTGGGATGTTATAGGGAGTATGTAATTCATTAACCTTTAATAAATTAAAAATTTTGTGTAATTTTTATAAGTAATATTAGGTTTTCTTTCTCTTTCAATTAAAAGTATTATAAAAATATTTATAGTGTTTTTATTATATTTGTATGTTCTAATTCTCATCATTTTTAATTCTTTCATAGTTGGAAATATAATAATTTTTACATTTTATTTGACATCTACATATGAGGTTGTATCAAAAAATGTCTTTGTTGTACAATTTAATATTAATATATTTATTTTTTAAAGTTTAATATAGATTTCCACTATATTGAAAGTAAAAATTAAAGTATTAAGTTTCAATGGGTATGTTAACCTACATTCACAAACGAATGATGAATTTCCTTATTTCCTTATTATTGTTTGATAATTGAGCTATGATAAGTTTTACAAGAAAAATTAATTAATACTAAACAAAGACTACTAATTAATAAAACACTTATATAAATTGTTGTTAACAATATAGATTTTTATTTTAACCATTAAAAAATTATTACTTATATTGAAAAAAAAACAAACAAAGAAGCAAGCAAACAAACAAACAAACAAACAAACCATATTTATATATGTGCATATGCATTCTATACTATGTAATAAATAAATACTCAAAATCTAAAATTGTGTTCAAGACTATAAACTATTAATACTTTCACAACCTATCAATAAACATAGATGCTCATTTTCCTCCATGACTCAAATGTCCTCTTGGAGTGTGAACAAAATACAATTAAAAGTTGCAAAGCTATCATGCCTTCTTTGAATCTTATATGCTTATAAAAAATAATAATTATTTCTTCTCTTGAAGTGTAAGTCCTTTTCTAGTATGGTTTTACAGATACCACAAACATCTCTCCATACCATTATATTAATCTTATCATAGTATTCAAACAACATATTTGACAGATTTTGTAATAGATTCTTTTTTTAGTGTCTATTTCTCAACCTCTATATGGAGTCCTTTGGATAAGGAGTCAACTTACATGTTAAATGCCTTTTTTGGATAAGGAGTCAACTTACATGTTAAATGCCTTGTACACATGGAATAAAAAAGTGCTTTTGTAATATATTTGATTCTTGATACATGGAATAAGAGAATCACTGAAATTTAGTAAATTTAGGAGTTATTCCTATGAAACTAAATATACAAATAATTTTAGTGTTATAAGCACACAAAAAAAACATTAGAATAACTTGTGAATCTTGTTTTCAACCCAATGAAATAACCTCTCAATCTCTTTTTAAACATAATGAAATGAATATAAAATAGGAAAAGGGTTCCCTTTCTCCATATCCAAGAAGGCCTCCTTGGATGACGCCATTGAAATAACCCATTCCCTTGACTTTCTAATGGGAAAATGGATCATTTTAATTTATTACATCCTTTAAGGTTTGACTTTGTAACTAGAAATAAGTATCTTTACATTGGAACCACATTGAAACTATACGAAACATTAGTTAGTGGGCTCATATTACCATCATTCCATTTTCACTATGAAGCTTTCCATTTCTTTGTACATTCACCTAGTATAAATGTAAAATATCAACATATGAACTACACTTTCCTTCCATTCTTGATATGAAACATACTTACAAATCCCATATTTATTTTTATTTTTATATAGTCTTTTAAATTAGAAAGTTGCTATTTGTTGCTAGGCATGTGGAATACATATGATTTATACATAAAATTTAAAAAATATATATCAAACTACTAAAAAAATCTAAAAATACAAACACATTGTCAAAACAGTATTTTTTTTGAAATGAATGAGAATAATAAGGTATTGTTTTTAATGTTTGACATCTCAAAATGACTTTGAACTTTAAAATACATTTTATTTATTAGATTTTTATTCAGTTTGTAATTAGTAGAATGGAGAACTATAACCATGATATACAATAGTGCACGAAGCTACCCGTAATTCACTATAATCATTAAGGTGCACAGAGATGGATCTATCCCATTATAACCTCTAAGTCCTCCTAATATGGATATGAGTAAATAGGGAGATTAACCTCATAATATTTTATATAAAAAGTTTTTATGAGTTTGAAAACGAAATTACATTGTGGAGTAAAAATGCATTTTTTTTTTATGTACTAAAAATATGTTTTGAAGAAATTATTTTAGAGAATTTAAAAGATGGTTTCTTCACATTTTATATGTTTTAGTAAGCTTATTAGATAGATAAACATATTTAGTTAAAAATATTTATGATTCAACAAAATATTAATAGAACAATGAATTAAATTTTAAAGTACATATATAATAAGTTATTTTTAAGGAGAATATGAAACAAAAAGAGTTTTAAGCAATGGATATTCTCTCACCTTTTCTAAATTGTGATCTTGTAAGTTACTATCCACTGGGAAAAATGATAATGAAGAGATACTTGCCAAAAATGATAATAGGGAAAGAAAATAAGATTATAGTGAAAGAAATGAAACAATATATTTTCATGACCCATTTTTCATAAGTGAAACACATCACTCAAAGGCATTATATATATGTTTTATAATATATTATAGTTATTGATTTTAAAAATAAGGATATTAATTGGCTTTAAACGTTTTAATAAAGATACACGTTGGTATTGAAATTTGTTATTTTTTCTATACAATAATGTTTAAGATATGTTTAGTTAATAACAATTATAATTATAAAATTATATTTAATTCATTTTAATAGTCTTTTCAAACCAATGTCAAAACATTGAAATGAAAATATTAAATATATATTATAATTTATAATTTTCATAACCTATTGTTATTATTTTTAAATTATTCTTCAAACAACTGTACTATCTTTATTATATCTAACTTTTTAATGGACACACCAAAAGTATGCTCCAAAATTCCTTTGATAGTTGGGGAAAAACTACAACCACTGCTATGTTATTAATAATTTAATACTTTACATATTGTTCAAGAGTCTTAGAAAAGGACACAAAATACCACTATTTCACTAGTATAGCCGAAGAAGGGGTATACAACCTTTTTTTAAGCATATATCATTCCTATGTTTTCATAAAAAAAGGATATTTTAGAAATATTTCTATCATGTTTGCTATATTAAACTTTTAAGTGGACCCACCAAATAATCCTCCAAGGATTTGGTAGAACCACGATGTTATGTTATTCGAGATTGAGAAAAACTATACGGATGATATGATATTCATGATTTAATAATTTACACGTCATCCCAAAGCCTTAGAAAATAATACAAAAGCCCACCATAACCCCAGGGAAGAATATTAAAACATGACTCGTTCTTCCTTTTATCATATGTCATTCCCAAATTAATCTAAACATTGGTCGAATCAATAGCAGCAGATAAGGGTAAGGTGAAAACTCTTAGCAAAGTTGGAACATCAGTCTAATAATTAGCAAGAAAAGAAGGTGATTGTTAATTTTTTCTAATTTAATAGTGCCATGAATCATTATGTTATTGTTGAGGAGTTGGGAAAAGGAACTCATGCAACCGTTTTGAAGACAATGGATAAGGTCATGAGTAAATTTTGGCCCATGAAGAGAGTATTTGTATTTTATTTATGTCCTGCTTTAACTAGGTCTTCTGAATGTGTTGTTCAATTCATCAATAATTTCTTGCATGTATCTTCAAGAAATTTTGAGTTGAACTATTGTTTTCCTCCATTCTGGTGAGTTATACGATTTAGCGTGGATTTTTCTAAATCTGGTTGACTACCAAATTTAGCCATTTTATCCAATCTATATCCAATTCTATCCATTCACTTATTTACAGCTCCAACTCATGCACGCCTTGATTTTTGGTTTTAGTAGTGTTGTCAGTTTGGTGGTTTCGTACAAAATATGGTGTAAATGCAAACTTCGAGTGTTTTTTATCCACTCAGACAAAAGCCTTCAAACATTAATTTTAGTACTCTATTTAATATGGATTAAGTGCCAATTTTCCCTTTAGCAAAGGACCAAAGTGTTTTTCATAAATAAAGAACTGCTAATTATAACTCCATTGGGCCCATTTTCCGTTAAGCCCCGAGAGATTATTTCATTTTAAAATTTCTACATGCTCTTGTCTTAGTATTTATGTTTGGTCCCCTACACTACTTGTCTTTTAAGTACAATCTAGGATTATGTGTCCATGCAGGTCCACCATTCGTCTACATGTGTCATTCCCATTAGTCCCAGTGCTCCACTTTATACATGCCACCATCTCCCAATCCTTTATCAGCTCGAAGCATCCTCTATTGCACTCAATTGAAACTTTCTGGTAATTTACACATCATCCCAAAGCCTTAGAAAATAATACAAAAGCCCACCATAACCCCAGGGAAGCATATTAAAACATGACTTGTTCTTCTTTTTATCATATTTCATTCCCAAATTGATCTAAACATTGATTGAATCGATAGTAACAGATAAGGGAAAGGTGAAAACTCTTAGCAAAGTTGGAACATCAGTCTAATAATTAGCGAGAAGAGAAGGTGATTGTTAATTTTTTTCTAATTTAATAGTGCCATGGATCATTATGTTATTGTTGAGGAGTTCGGAAAAGGAACTCATGGAACCATTTGGAAGACATTGGATAAGGTTACGAGTAAATTTTGGGCCATGAAGAGAGTATTTATATTTTATTTATGTCCTGCTTTAACTAGGTCCTCTAAATGTGTTGTTCAATTCATCAATGTTTTCTTGCATGTATCTTCAAGAAATTTTGAGTTGAACTATTATTTTCCTCCATTATGGTGAGTTATACGATTTAGCGTGGATTTTTCTAAATCTGTTTGGCTACCAAATTTAGCCATTTTATCCAATCTATGTCCAAGTCTATCCATTTCACTATTTTCAGCTCCAACGCATTCATGCCTTGGTTTTTGGTTTTAGTAGTGTTGTCAGTTTGGTGGTTTTGCACAAAATATGGTGTAAATGAAAATTTTGAGTGTTTTTTATCCATTCAGACAAAAGCCTTCAAACATTAATTTTAGTACTGTATTTAATATGGATTAAGCACCAATTTTCCCTTTAGCATAGGATCAAAGTGTTTTTCATAAATAAAGCACTGCTAATTATAACTCCATTGGGCCCATTTTCCCTTAAGCCCTGAGAGATTATTTCATTTTAAAATTTCTCCATGCTCTTTTCTTAGTATTTAAGTTTGGTCTCCTACACTATTTCTATTTTAAGTACAATCTAGGATTATGTGTCCATGCAGGTCCACCATTCATCTACATGTATCATTACCATTGGTCCTAGTGCTCCACTTTATACACGCCACCATCTCCCAGTCCTTTATCAACTCGAAGCATCCTCTATTGCACTCACTTGAAACCTTCTGGTGTCTGGAAGATAGCATGATGTGTCATGGTGGGAACCACTACCAAACTGTGAACTAATGAATGAATAATCAAGGTGATCTGTCTCTAACAAATTCCACATACACCCAGTGCCCAGTGAGTTGAGAGATCTTCGTATGCACCCCTTATAATTCAATCTAACGAAAATCTTCTGGGGTGATGTCATTGTGATGTCACCATTTCTGTGTGGTACCATTTGAATGGTGACACGTGTCACTCATATTTGGCCCCTCTAACTATCTGAAAAAATTAAAAAGGTATGTCATGTGTCCCTAGGTCTTACTTCATACTGACATCATCTCAAATTGATAAAATGTTGTCGCACGTATTCCTTTGATTTTTTCATGTTATTTTGAGTACAGAGGCAATAGGGGTTCCTAGGCCTTCATTTTACAACATTTTCTTTATTATATTTTTCAAAGAAAAAACCATTGGATTCAAGCTTATTACAACATTGACTACCCTAATACCTTTCTATTGGTCCGATGTTATTGATCTACCATTTCTGCCTGATCTTAGATCATCCCGACTTCTCCTTATTTACACATGGCTTAGAACTTCCATGGAATGCCTCCTCTACTGACATGGATCTCGTGATGACCACTATAGAACTTCTACCGATGAGATCTTTTTCCGTTGTTGTGTGGACTGCCCACCCCACCTAGGCTTATGTCATCTTGGTTGTCCCCTTTACATGTATCTATAATAACATCAAGGGAACTTCCCCGAAAGTGATCTATATAGTGGGGATTCCTACAATTATACTCCACCAATTAAATTCATGTAATCGCTACTAAATCCTCCCAAGTTTAAGTCGTCCTGAACATTCCCTTTGTGTGAAAATTTGAAGCATCTGGGAAAAATATTTCCAAAATGAGTTGTTATAAGGAGCTCCATGATTGGCCATTAAAAAAAATTCACCACTGAATTGTTAGACCTAATTCTCTCAGATTTGAGCTTAGTTTTTCTTCCAACTATGTCGACTACTAAACTACAAGAACTAGACGTTTCAACTTTAAATATGTATTTGAGTTTTGGGGTACATAAATTTCACGAGAAATAACTTGCAATCTAGGAGGATTTTAGCAGACATCCATAAACAACTATAGATATCTTTGAGAGCTCTATCCATCTAAGTGGGTTCCACTTGCTTTTGAGGTGGTTTTCTAATTTATAAATGGCTCTAAAGTCTCTGCACCTTAATAATTATTTTCCTTTTCCATACATGTGGTCATATTCATTCTTCTTCCAATGTTCTCTTATTTTTCCATTTCATTAGCTCTATCTAAATAAACCTCCATTGACACGTGTGATATAAACCTCCCTCATATGCCAACAACATCTTTTACAATGACAACATTTTCTAACAGTCTACCCATCATATTCTATTCCTTTGCAACCAATGAAAACATATTTCTAACAATATCCCACTTTCACATTTGTGGAAACACTTTAAGCAAACAGAAACACATCACCAATAATCAAGTAAAGATAAGTGTACTTTCCTTTTCTTCTCTTATTCTTTGTAGATGTTTCTCCCCCTATGATGCACTTATCCTTTATGTACATTTTCTCTAATGTACTTCTCCCTTTTTTTGTTTTAGTTTGGTTCATCTCCTCCCTCTTTTGTTTTATTTGATATACTTCTCCCCCCTTGAGATCAATGGAAAATATACTAACCTTGTCCCCTTATTAACAAACTCCCCCTATCTTGTTGATCAGGTAGACCTATAAACTACTTCTTCTTATGCTGATAACTTTAGATATCTTTGAGTTGATCTAAGTAGCTTCCTTTCTTCGCTATGGAGAATATTGAGTTGAAAGGAGAGGATTAATTACTCCCAATCTCATCCTCAAGTAGTCAAGAGGGATTTCTTTCTAAAATAACACATACGTATCCAACTGAGCAAGGAGAAAAATCATTCCTATTGGTTTGTCTCAGCTAGGCTTTCATTCATAATAGTTTCTCCCTATACACATACACATGACCTCTAGAAATAACAACAATCTATCTTATGCATGACCATCACCATTGTCTTATCAACTAATAAACAACAACCTATGCCACTTAGATGTGCTTATATGAAAAATATAAAGGGACTCTCAACAATGTATGCTTAAACCAACTGTGCGACATATACTTTACTTCGAAAAATTCTAATGGTAGTAGAACACTACATTAAATTAGAATAAACATGAAAAGAAGCATGTTAATCAAGAATATTTCAACAACACTTGGATTGACAATCACCTACTAATAATATGATTACAACGCTCTGACAAAAATTTAATGACACTTGATATTGATTGTTAATACTTGATACCAAGTGTTAATACCTTTTATATCAAGATACAAATAGTTTAATTGATACCCGTGATACCAAATGTTGAACAATTTATAACTAAGGGTTGTTCCATTGTTATCATGCTCTTTTCACCACAAATTTGATGTTTGATCCTAATTACTAATTGGAGTAATCTTAAGGAATCATAATAACCACACCATTCAACATATATGAAATATAAACTTTGACAATTCAAGCAACATTAATATGCAATAAACACCATTAGCCTTTGTCTTCGATGATTATCTTTTAGAACCAAACAACTATACCAATTTATGATACCAATCATTAATGGAATAATCTAATACCAAAATGTTTACTTGAATACACTCCCTTTATGGTTATGGTCACTCTTTGGCACTATAAATTATTTAAACATACTTGCACAAGACAAACAAGAATTGGTTGTAAAACGTTCATGATCCCTATTCTTTCATCATCATCTATACTCAGTCTATCAATATAATTTGGAAACAACATTAAATCAACCATAATACTCAACAAAACTAGTCTCATTCAACTTTATAAACTAGAGGAGAAAAGGGCATACTTCCCTTATCCTTCAGATGCATTACTTGGAATGTTTCTTTATTCTCATTGCATCTATTCTTTCTAGATTCTCTTGAATCCAACTTCTGCTTTTCAATGAAGTGGAGAAAGGGATCTACTTCCCTTGAGAAAATTATCTCTCTCTTCCTTCCACATATGGATATGCTTATGCTTTACTTAGTAAACTCCATGAGTTGATTTCCTAAGTTGATTTGATACTCTTACCTGATTTAGAAACATCCTACCATAGTTTAATCATATAAACCATTAACCATTCCACTTATTAGCGCCAATTAAATTCAATCTTAAAAATATCTATTGCTCTTCATTTTCACTATATGTGCTTGCTTTCCACCTATACTACTTTAGAGAATTGTCTGGGCTATGACTACTCCTTTTATCTAATTGAAGTATTTTTGTGTTGCTAGTTATATGTCATACATCAACCATAGGAATTCCAAGTTGTTATATACTAATCTTATGCTAATAACATTCAAAACCATACGCTAATCTTTGTTGCCTCTATGAACCATTCAACCTACCTCTCTTAGTATTGTTGTAATAACTCCTAGTTGACTATCCTTTCTCACTACCAACATGATCCACACATCTATTCAACTTGCTCTGTAAATGAAGTGCATTGTTTCCAAGTTTTCACATAGTTTCTTTGTGCCCATAAGTTCCACACCCATAGAATTCAACATTGATCAAGAAGGGGGAAGGAATTATTATTACCAAATATTCTTCTCACCCAATTTCTTGGACCAATACTCATTGTCTTGCTTTTATTGACCCACTGATAACTTTCCTTTGAGGGGAAAGGTTCTATCTACACAATTGTTCAAATTTCTTTGATCAAATCATAATTCTTGTTTAGATAGATGATTCCACTTGTGTTGTTGCACCTTCTTTTTCCTTTCTCAAAACTTGGAGGAAAAGTGCCCTGCATTTCCACAAAGAAAACATGTGAGTGGTTTCACACCTTTGTATTTAACTCTGAAAGTTTATTTGTCTTCTTGTTGCTACATTAGATTTTTTGTGCATTCCACAATTTTTTGTCTTAAAATGATGATGGATATTGCTAATATTTTTGTTGAGTTACTTCCATAAAAATAAATAAAAATAAAAATCCAATCTATGGTGGGGCTTTGTCTACCTCAAATTTCATCCAAAGCATTAGATATATTTTCATGATTCTAAATTTTCCCGACTCTATGTTCAACTACTCTTCCAACTATACCTAACTGGTAAATTGTCAACAACTAGCCATTGTTTCAAATTTAATTCTACACCTTGAATTTTGGGGTAAATAACTTTCATGGGTGATAACTTCTAATCTAAGAGGCTTTTAGCAGACTTCCATATACCACTAAAAAAATATTTTGAAGTCAGTTCCACGTGCACTTGAGTTAATGTGTTATTCTAGAAATGGTTCCAAATTCTTTGTACCTTCACAATTATTTTCACTTGAGGTGATCTGTTATTCTAGAAATGGCTCCAAATTCTCTATGCCTCCATAATTAATTTCCTTTTCCATACATCTGCTCATCTCAATTATTCTTGCAATCTTCTCTGTTTTTTCCATTTTGCTACCTTTGATCTAGATAAATTACCATTCACATATGTGACATCAAAGACCTAATGGAAACATCTTTGTCAATACTTGTCCAGCATCCTTGTTATGCCACCAACGCCTTTGACAATGGCAACATATTCTAACAATCTACCATCATCTTCTTTGCCTTTTCCATCAATGATAACATATTTCTAACAAAATGTATAGTTTTAAATAAAAATATAAAAATAAAATATATATATATATAACATGTTTTAATTG